>VYZT01014076.1:0-31656 GCA_013400735.1 Pomatostomus ruficeps | reverse complement strand
TTTTCTGCCATCTGTTGAATCTGTTGAGATTTAGTTTGAATATCTTCTTTTAGGCGGTTTTCTCTTCGTTCCACGGTCTCTAATCTCTTCACTTGATTCTCCAGAGAATGGCGCCGTTCCTGCAGAGCAATTAGGAGCTGCTGTTTAGGCCACCCAACTCTGCACTAGCACAAAGCAAGGAGTAGTTTCTAGAGAAAATAAGCTGAAGAAGTCAATATATACGGCTGTCTTTCATATTTGAAATCCTCATCATGCCCCAAATCCCCCAGGCTAACCACATGTCCTTATTGACTCCTCACTGAAAATAAGACCCCTCCGTTTCCCTCAAAGAAATACGTTTTAATTAAAAATGGTTTAATATCTAACAACACTTTCCCCTGAAGAATGACTCCAGGAATACCTGCTGTTCAGAGACACCCAGATGAGGGTTCCTAAACAAAGACACATCCCAATAACTAATTTACTCTAGACAGACACTCTGCTCTCACCTCCGCTTCAAGCAATTTTTTCTTCATGCTTTCATTAGAATCTTCCCGGTTCTGCAGTTTCTCCAGCTCCTTCTCAGCTCTCTCCTTTGCCTGACGGATATTCTGCAGGAGCTCAGTTGCCTCTGAGCTGGCTTTCACAGCCTGAAGGTCAAAAGAGAAGGAAAAAAGATATTATATGAAAAGCACACACAAACGTTTGGGGTGTGAAACGTTCAGAACTTCAAGATGGCCAACAGTCTCAATAAAACCACTACAGAACTTTGGCCTAACAGACTAAGTTAACGTGTGCAGGAGTCCAAATTCTAACTTCTGTTACATAATTTTGACTTCTATTTCATAAAAAAAATATTAAAATCTCAGATACACATGTTTGTTTTGCTATACTGCAAGTTACTGCTTGACTATACATCCTGAAAGTTAAGTCTACCCTCAAATTCAGCCCAAATTCTTTGAAAAAACTCACAAAATACTCTTACTAAAGGACTAGGAGAATAACCTGTTGGCCTACAGATAATTCCTTGGCATTAATGTAGGTAAAAGAGGGTATAGGGGATTAAAACATGCTTGTTTTGAAATATTAGAAGTACTATTTCTATGTATTTTTGGCCTCCTACTCATATTCATGATCATTAAGCCTTGGAAAAGCCCCCTCTCAGCAGGTGCCAGGTTTGAAAAGTTCAGTCGGGGATCATTATGAGAACCCCTTTCTCTCCTGCTGAATGATTCCAGTAAGAGAAGCTCCCTGACTGTTCTTGCAGTGACACCTGAAGTGCCAGACTGACCACGACAGCAAACATTAGATATGCTGCACTTCTTTCAGCAGACACTGATGAAGTGTTTTAATCCTGTTGTGAATCCTTATCATTCAACATTTTTACTGTGAAGAACTGAACTGTTAAGTGATTAAAGCAGAGTATACCGGGAGACTAAACCCAGTCCAACATGTGTTTCACTAGTGAGCTAAAACCAGCTGAACCCTGTCTGCAGAGGAAAGGGACCAGAGCACTGTCCAGAGGACACCCAAGCAGGCCTTTAAATGAGAATTTCTCTACACTACTCCAGTTCTGACTCAGCTTCATTTGTAAAAATAAACACTGTTGACATGTCTCAAGAGCCAAAAGCACATTGAGAGCACCAGTGATTTCAGATACCAGTTCCCACCCCCTTTTCCTTATCATCCCCCATGCTATGACTAATTCTATTTTTGAGGGTAAAACAAAGTGCATCCCTCCTCTTCATTAAGGTTTCACTGGGAAATCTTGTGAAAAACTCACTTTCACCACCGAGTCGTTACCTTTGTCAGCTTTTCCTGCAGCTCCTGAATTTTGGCCTGCTGCTCTGTATTGATCTATCGTTAGATAAAGAGATGGAGGGAAAGAGTCAAAACCAAGGAGGAGAAAATACTCTTTGCTTATGATACCGTATTTGTTTTAATTCTCTTCCCAAAAATCTTGGTTTCCCCCTATACATCCCAACAGACCAAAACACTCCTTGGCAAATCCATTCCCATTTTGCTAACTTCCAGCTGATTTCATATTTTGGTTACCAAGTAGAGTGTTCAGTGTGAGAACACTCAGAATTCTTTTTGCTTTTCATCTGCTGTTCTTTCTGAATAAAGAAAACCCTGATGTTGCCCCAACCTGACTCCAGACTCAGATAACACACAACAGCCTGTCTTTGCCTGGCTTCTCAGCACAATCCATGAGGAACAGGTTATCCAGAGACAGCTTTATATCAAATCAGAGAGAACAGTGAATCACACCAACATGTCTTAAAAACTAAACTGAAAGGGGGTGGGGGCTGTGAGGCCATGCATGCCACTGACTAGCCAAAGACATTCTTGGTTTCTGTGAATAACACAAAAGACCCTGGAAGCAAATTCTAGGACACGGAAGTAACATACCTTTTCCAGTTTGGAATACAATTCTCCTGCTTCATTTTTCCCTTGATCTTTAACCTGTAACTTAAATATAAAATACATGAAAATCTCAGGAAAAGCTGGGCTTCTACCCAGTCATCACCATCACGCAATTTAAACGCTAGCAGATACACAAAGTATAAATAACATCATTGTGAGCGTACAACTGAGAACCACGTTGTATTAGTCGCACGAACCACGCTAATCTTTGAAGGGCACACCCACAGCTCGTGTGTGCATGTGTCAAACAGCACCAGATACTCCAGCAAGCCTCAGCCCCCTCTCCCATGGAGCCTAAACTACCTTTTGCAGTTTGTTGTGGCATTCGGCAGCTTTACGTTTGAATTCCTCAGCTGCCAGTCGGGACTCCCTCAACTCCGACTCGTAGAGATCGCTGCGCCTGCGAGCTGAGATCAGATCCTCTTCCAGCTGATTCATCATCAGCCTCATCTCTTCCACTTGAGCTTGGTATTCCTGTAGTTGGGGTGGAAGGGAAGGAGAAGGGATTACAGTTTAGAGGCAACAGGGTAAATGCGTGGAGCAGCAGAGTCCAGAATACTGACTGCAGGCAAGAGATGCATTTAGAAGAAAGGTAAAGTACAAAATAAAACAGTAAAACTAACTAAAATAACATCCACGGTGTTCTGGTTTGAGTCTTGCCACTTTCAACTCAACACCTCAAAGTCAAAACATTGACTTTTTGAGAGTGCAGGAACACACACACACATCTACGTACAAATGATAAAAATTACTTACATTTCTAATTTCTGAAACAGAAATGTGCCTTTGAGTTGATGTCTCTACTAAATGCCCAGATGCTCCCTCAAGATCTATTTTCTCAGGCTGATAACATGACAGTTATCACAGATCTGCACAGCTTGGGTAAAAGGAAAGAAGGAGAAGCAGAGGGGTAGCACACTGTGGCTTTCAGCCATCAGCTATTTTCTCTTGACAGAGTTAAAAAGGATCACATTGCTCTGTATGGGAGACAACCTAAAAGCAAATATTATCTTAAAAAACTATCTAAAACCCACATTGCTCACAGAAGATATTTGCCTATACAGGCAGAAATAAAGATTCCCCATGCAGGAGACTGCAAGACAGGGCATTTGGATGGGGAAGGTGGGAGAAGAAAAGAACATTTGAATTGACTATCTCAGTGAGACTGGGAACTCAAACTGAGACTAGCTCAAGAGATTGCTTCACATATGTTCACTGGAAGAAAATAATTTAATTACGTTTAGCATTTACTAAGTCCTGTAAGTATGCATTTCACAGAATTACTGTAAAGCAGATGCATTCCCCAAAACCCCACCAAAAAACCGTCTCCAAAATTGGTATTTTTTATTGGTATTTTTTACCAAGCTGAGAACAAGGAGATAACATGCACATCAAGAGCTAGGAACAAAGATTATGAAGGACTGGCAGTGGGGGAGTCTCTCTTTCTTTCCTTTTTAATATCTTACAATATGCCTGACTACCCCCATAGTCAGAAGAGTAACTGTCTCGTGACAGAATCAGGTTTGTCATCGCTCCCTCCAGACAGGCAGCTGCCTTCAGAGCGAGTGACTGTGTGAGCACTGACCCTGATGTCAGCCCCTCGTCCTCCAGCATGGAGGGTTATGCAGATATTGAAAAGCTGGGCCTTCAGCAGATTGCTTTACTGTCCCTTACAGGGAGCAAGGAATGGCTCTTGGGCTGGTAATCCCAAAATTGGTTCTCCAGTTTACAAGCCAGACAGGGACCCACTCTATCCAGTTCTTCTCCTACGGAAGGATGATTTTATTTTCTTGTTGGAAAGAATTAGAGTTTTTTATAATCACTAAGCATGTATTAACTCCAATATTCTTTTCATACAAATACATTTGCGAATAAAAAAGGCAGAACGGTTTGAAGGAATAAACGTTCTGCTCAGAAAGCATAATTTGTTTAGACTTCCTAAAATACTGGGCTTTTATATCAGCAAACACTTGACCAAGGAATTACAGGTATGACAATAGTTGCCACTGTGACAACAAGTGTTTGGGAAGGGAGGAAAATGGGGAGGGAGAAAAGAAGAAAGAAGAGAAGATAATTAGTAATATTTCAGGTTTTCTTGTTTCAGCACAAGATTATCTTTGAATGAGTCTCAAGATCAGGTCAGAGGAAAAGGCCACACCACTCAAGGCAACACAGAACAAACCTCTGGGATATGCATTGGTCAGAGTTCTAAAACATCAAGAGGTACTTAAGCGCAGATTAGTAGACAAGCAAAGTTCAGGGCATGTACCTGAAGCAAATCACATCAGGGAACTACACAGAAATGAGTGGGGCTTTCAAAAAATGCAGATTCTGATTTGGTGCAAGTTTGTCTGTTAGTACAGTTCTTCATCGAGTAATGACCAGAGCACAGGTTTAGTTAAAACAAAAAAACAAAACAAAACAAAGCAAAAACCAAACACACACCCCAAGCGAACAAAAAACCCCACAAACCCACCACACTCCTCTATCCAAGTACCTGAGGTTAAGCTGAACCTACAGCCTTGCCCTGAAAATATCAAATGCCTAATTATTGGGTTTTGAAGATTGTGATTTGCTGTTGATTTGACTCATTCTCTCTCAAGCCTCAGGTTTTCAACAGCAAAACTCTAAGGGGCTCTTCCAACTCCCAGTTCCCTCTGACTTAAAAATCATGGTCCAAGTCTTTAATGGCCAAGATCCACCTGCTCACATGAGTCAGCACAAATCTCTCAGCATTTTTGGTTTCAGTGTTCTTGCACACATTTCAGATAGCTCAGAAGGCCACCATAGACATGAAATTCTGCAGGATTCATTTGTTGAACTAAACAGCCTCTTTATGTCATTGTGAATCTTCACAAGCCAAATTAAGAGATTCTGGGACAAAGCATTTGATTAAAAATTACTTGCATTATGTTTCCTCTGTTCCACGTGTCTGTGCTGCCTAAGAATCTATGGATACTTAAAATCATCAAAAATGTTCCACATTTCAGTATTTAAAGCAACTTTGCCAGCAAAGCACCAGAAGAGAGAGCAGGGAGCTTTAGATCCCTTGTATTACATAAAACAACCACCCAGAAGAATGCTGGGGAAGTCTATGGAGGCCAGCTACATCCAGAGGGTTGGGCTTGCATTTCATTACTTTTTACATAAGAGCTACTCATGTCTGGAGAATTATTACCAAGGTTTCTGGGCTTCCTTGTCTCAGAGACTTTGAAATGAGTCAGTTAATGTTTGTAAAGTGCTTTGAAGATGAAAACCAACAGATAATTACAAAGAATTGTTTGAATGCTATAGCAAATTTCAATTTCTTTTTCTCAATGCAGCATGTTGCTGTTAATTCATAAAATTGAATGCGTTCTGTCTTGCAATGCCCACATTTGTCACGATATTTTAATTTAATTTTGACTTTTTTCTCTTATGAACAATCATGTGAATTAATGAATTTTCAACATTCTTCTGGTGGAAAAGAAAATTATTAATTTCTACTTTGCAAACAGATCAAATCAGGCAAATTAGGCAATACACGTTCTATTTTTAAATACTATTAAGCATTATAAATGGTAAGATAAAGAAGAAAAAAAAAAAAAAACCAACACAAAATTCAGGTTAGCTCAGTTCCCTCCCAGGTGAAGATTCATTAACTTGAGAAATTTCCATACCTTAACCATTTTAAATGGATAGGTCATTTGTAGTGCAGCACGTTACTAAAGCATTGCAACTTTCTCCTAAGCTGATTTTATAGACAAAGTATTTTCAGGACTAGGAAAAGAAAAACATGAAGTTTGGAGTTTGTGCTTACTTGCAAAACACACAAGTGGAATTTTGTAGCTTCCTGTATAGTTCAGGAACCCCTGTGAAATCCCACAGCTCGGGAGTTATCGCAGCCTATCAACACCGAACGCAATCCTGGCACCAGAGCTAGAGTATGCCAAGAATGCCTGTTTGGGGGTAGCCACTCTGCTCCCCAAAGAAGCAGGAATACCTGTTCTTTGATCTCTTGCAGTTTTCGGCTTTGCTCTCTGATATCATGAAGTAGCTGTAGTGCCTTATCATCTTCCTGAGACACCTCCATCCGTGCCTGCTCCAGGCTTCGCTTTAAGCTCTGCAGAAAGCAAAATGTTCAATACATAGGCTTTGGTTTCTCAAATGGTTGTATAACGAAGATCTTTAGTTACACAAATGCCTCCTTGACTGCAGTGAGGCATCAAAAAAATGGAGGCACCAGCGATGGAACCCTAATGAAATTCATGGCCAGTGCTGCTCCTATCTGAACAGAAGCAGCCCATTTTACAAACACTGTTTACTCAACTCAAATCTTAGTTCAAATCTCCACTTCCTCACATCAGGTTTAGAGACAAAAACCAAACACAGATCACAAAAGGCATCCATTATTGACAGCATTTATCTATATTTTATCCAGCGCTATTAATTCACAACCTAGATACAATCCTTCAACTTCACGTTACTTACATTTTTCCTGCTGCTGCTAAGTGAGTCAAATGCTTTCATCATTGTTAAACTTCTACAAGGAACAGAAGAGCTGAGTCTGTATCTCACCGTATGCCTTACCTCCAAATTTGGAGTCACCAGTGGAGCAGTGCTCCTGTTAACTGAGTGTTATTCATCAACAGAAAAATACAAACTGAATTTTATTTCTTTACCTAGTAGCATTCAGTATAGGAAAATCACCTGGCCCCATTTTAAGACGTGCTTCCCCAACAAACCAAGACACCAGAAACTGTTTTCAATTCTCTGGAACAGAGTATCAGCTGCATTTTTGTTCTTGGTACAAGAGAGGAAACATAATTGTATATCCAACTGAAAATACAGAGACTATCAACTAGAATGAAAATATCCTCACTGGAACCTTGCCAGGACAACCGGGCAGACATTCCAGCTCTCATGAAAAATGATCTTTGAAGACATGGTTTTACAGCCTCATTTTTATGTTCTACCTGAAAAACAGGACCTGTCCTAGATCCTCCCTGACACTGTGCTGGGGAACTGGATCAGTCTGGACTCAGGACACCACAGATGGAGGCAACACCACTGCTTCCTAATCCTATTTGCTCTTGAAGATTTCTGTCTAGGCACTGATTAGGCCCCATCCTCTTCTGGCTAAGAAACCTTCAAGAAGCACAACCCAGGCATGTTCTAGCACAGCCAGTAAGACAAACATCACAAAGAGTTTCAGCAAGACCAGGACAGTAGTCACTCCTGCGTGATCTAAGCACATGACCATGAAACAACGTTTGAATAAAAACTACCAAGCAAGCTTTTGCAAACACTTCAGGGCTCCATGTTCAACAGATAGCCTCTCACATAGTATTTTCTCTCCATCAAGTACCCCACTGAAAGCATGATGGAAGAGAAAGACAAAGACCACCAGATTTCAGGCCTTCCAAGCTGAAAGGACTGGTGCAAGGGCTCACACTGCATTCTGTGATATAGGTGGCCAGGTCCTGCTCCAGGAGGGATCGCTGGGTCTCAGAGGCTTTCAGTTCCACCTCCTTTTGGCTAAGTACAGCCTCCACCTCTGACACTCTCCGGTGCAACCGCGTCATTTCCTGCTCCATCTGCAATAAATATCAAGAGGTTATAAAAGGGGGCTTCAAAAGCTTTGTTAACTGCTACTTTCAGAGCTCTCTTTGTAAGGAATTTGTCTCCGAGAGACTTCTAGCTATGTTTCTCCAAATGGTGTTTAAATTCCGATACCATTGTCTCTGCTCCAGGAATGCACAGTTCTTCTTAAGGACAAAGTAGTAAGTCTAAGTCACCCCATTCATTCAAGCTGCTTGTTCATATTCAGTCATTCTTCGAACCCCAGTTAGCAAAGAAGACACAATCATTTTTCACCTGACTTGCAGAGATGGGTCACTTTAACCTTATCCCAAATCCATGCTGGACCAGAAGATGGTTTCCCCCCATCTCCTTGTCAGGAGCAAATGGTCAAATCCAGAACAGAGCAGGGAGACAAGTATGGAACTCTCATAAAAGTCTCAAACAAGCAGTAAAAGTGTTAAAAGACTCCACCGGGTTGCCTTTATTGGAGCACAGCAAGTGTTACAAGACGTTCACCATAAGCAGTGACGTGACAACAGTTATATAAGCAGGAGCTGATGAGTGAGGAAGAGCCCTCAGAACAGTACTGCTGTCATGTGTCTGATGAAGAGGCAGGGCCTGCAGGAAGAAGCAGTCGTCTGTGGCACGCTGAGAAAAGCACTGTTTAAAATCCAGAGCCGCTTCTTGTTAAGTTAAAAGTATCTACAGCAACAGCATGGCCTAAATTCATCTCCCCTTGTACTGGACAGGAAGCCACCTCTCTGAAGGAAAAGCACTTTGCCCACCACGAGTCTGGATGATCAGCAGCATCTGACAGATCCCTGGACAAACAGTGGTTGCAGATTCCTGGAGCAATGGGTGTGGCCAATCGCATAAATAAATACCTTGTGACACTTGTCCTGGGCGTCTTGGAGTTCTTTGCTCTTGAGAAGAAGTGTCTTTTCCATGGAGCTGGCCTTGGCTGGGGAATCCACACTTGAAAAAACAGATCTAAAAGAGCAAAGCCAAACAGCACGTGAATATGGGCAAAAGGTACAGAAATCTGATTTATGCAGCCTCTGTAAAGTCTTTGGGTATTTACTTATTGCAGGATAAAAGAAATGTGATTGTGCAGCAATCATAGTCTAACAGCCATCATTTCAGATCAAACGTACCATAAAAGCTCATGACAGTGCATCATTATTAAATAATCCATGTGTACTTCTAGTTACAATATTAATATTTTCCATCAGTGGCTATGTCACAGTGCAAAACAATAAATCACAGAAGCAGCTTTGCATGATTTATAGGGATTTATAGGTGCAACAACAACAAAGCACAAAGTCAACGTAACCATTTGGAAAGATAACACATTTTCAGAGAAATGCTTCTTATTCGGTACTTTATTTTTAAACATGTTTTTAAATTATCCTCATAGTAGAAAAGCCCTAAAAACTTCAACATATCATAATCTGCACCGCAGGAAGAAGAGTTTAATATCCTTAGTTACATTCAGTGAATCAAAATTGAAACTTCCCTAACCTAATTCATATGATCCCTACAAACCCAATCAATATCAATATGATTAGTCACACTGCAGAACTTCAGAGTTTCACTTAGAAGTAATTTCTTCTCCTGAGACACAACTGTACTGTTCAAAACAATCTGACTCCAGAAACCTGGGGGAAATATTTACTTGTTCTTAAGCTTTCTGTCTAATTGGGACTCAGCATTTCAGAAGTTTACCATTCCTGTTAGTTTAAATTTATTTTAGGAAGGGATAGGAAGCCACCTGATCTTCAGGAGTATATTTTTAGTGCTTTGCAGTCTTAAATATGCAACCTGCAACCAAAAAATTAAGTGCGTGCATCAAAACATAATTTTAAAAATCACCTTCTCCCTCGCATAAAATGCTTCAGACTTCAGCAGTTAATGATGGAAGCAGAGAGAATGAGAGATGAAAACGCAGCAGTACAATGAAGGTGCTAATAAAAGATCACACAGGCTGCCCACACGTTGCTTTCTGCTTCTCCTGGCCACAGTTTGGTGTGCAGCCAGTTATCCCCGTGGAGAGAAAGGAGCTTTGAGCAGCTCTCTGCACAGAGCCAGACACCCACACACAGCAGCACAGGCTCCTCTCAACACCAAGGAAAGTTTCATTCCATCACCACCATTTTCTGAGAAAAATCTACTCCTTAATCCAACTGGATATGCAGCAGAGGCACAGAAAAGACATACATGGATTTTTATAAAAATGCAGCAACGTTTCTGTATCAAACAGATCTTCAGCACCACCACCTCGAGCAGTGATCAGGAAACACTGTTTTAATATCAGCAAACAAACACAGCAAAATCCACCAGTGCTGCCTTGAAAGGTCAAATATCAATATATCTCTTCAGAAACATGACATGGAAAAACTTGAAAGAATCCTGCATTGTCAGTGATACAGATATCATCAGGACTTACTAAAAAAAAAATGTTTAAAATTAACGCTTTTATACAGCATTCCTTTAGCCCCGGTCCAATCAATCCGATCCGTCAAATTACCATATTTAAAAATCAATTTATAAAGCGTGTCTATACTCCTACAGAGAAAAAGCAACCATCTGAGAAAGATGCATATTAAATCCCATAACAGCTGGGTGTACAAACAAGGCTAAAAATGAATAGTTGAGAAAAGCAGTCTAAAAATACAAATTAAAGCTCACATTAACTAAAAAAGACACTAAGGAATCTGCTTTCAAATGTTAATCAAATATATGTAAATAGCTGCAAATATGTACTGAGACAAGTCTGAAAATCTTCTTATAATAAAAATTAAGTTTTACAGATCTGAACTGTATTGGCTAAAACAATCTTTTTTTAAATTATAGTTTTGACTTTAACCATCACTTTTTGACTTCCATTCTTTCCAGATCTGAGGCATTACCTAAGGAAACTCTAGCCAGTTCTCACAGACCTGCTTTTATTTGTGTCTTCCATTCCACCTCCCCAAAGGAGCTAATTTTATTCGTTATTTTTGCTTATTTCTTTTATTTGCTATTAAAAGAATCGGAGCCTAATATTACAGGCACCATTTTGCATTTCAAAAATTTCCCCTGGTAAGTCAGCTGAAAGCATCCCCAGGCACTGCCAGGCAGGCAGGAGCAGGAGGGATTCCGGGAAGGAGATGAAGGGACCTGCAAAAGGCAGGTGGTTCAGCCAGGGGGGATGGGATGGGATGGGACAGGGCACAGGAGCCAGACCAAGTTTGGATTTCATGAGGTGACTGCAGAGGGAGCTGCTCCTCAGGGTTGGTGTTGGCTTCACAAGGGGAGAGAAGGCCACAGACAGAACTACAAAATTTCTTCCTCATCCCTGTCCAAAGTGAGGAAGAAATTCCTTCAAAATACATGTCCTGGTGACACGGTGATTTTCCTGCCACGGAAACCATACATCTTATCCCCAAGGGAAGCCGTCTCAGTCAGCACTGGACACGCAGTTTTTAGGAGACATGCTTTCCCAGTAATTCTTTCCTGTGTACAAATTGTATTAGAACAACTTCCTGAACATCCACACAACCTTCAAAGTATCAGAAAGGGGCAGACAGAGGAAATCAAGAGAAATTGAATACTGGCTAATCTAATAAGCCTTGTCATGGGGATAGAAGCTCTCAACTGAGCATGACAAGGTGGAAAATACCCACATTTCTGGGGCACTTAGATTCTTCCTCAGTCAGCATCATTGCAGAAATTAAACACATACAATCCAACATCAAAAGCCATGATGCACAGCTATCATTCAGGCTGGGACCATCTCAGGGTATTTCATTTAATTAACTGCTACATCTGGATCAATTCTCCTAGCACAACAGGGCAATTTCTGCTGTGTCCTCTTAACTGTGAAAAAAAAGATTAACAAAAGGTAACCAGCTCCATCAACAAGAAAATTGCAATAAAAGATGAAAAGAAAAAGCCCCAAAGTCAAGTCTAGAGTACTAAGCCCTGATAGCATTGGCTGTGCCAATTTACTTTCCAATGAAGCAGTGCCCGCATGACTAAAAGCCAAGTTAACTTAGAGCTGACTGGTGATTTCACAGCTAGATCAGCAGCAGCCTCAACCAGCAGAATGAGCAGAAGTGGTGCTGGTTGTGTAAAAGCTCCTCCAGTCCTAACGTGGCTGAGATGAAGAAGGAAAAAGCATTGGCACGGGGAAAGCTCCAAGCTGATTCTCGGTATCAAACCCGTACCTTGCGCTCCACGTCACACCTTGGGACTTCCTGTGTCCTTTCCTGCCACTGTCCTAAACCCCCAGCTCACCTGTGCTTCTTCCTTCTCACAACCATTGGCACCATCTGTCCTAATCCTGGCCCCCACACAAGATGCTGATAATCTCATCCCCATCCCTCATGCTCTATTCTTTTTAGCATTATACTCATCTGTACCTTCCGCCCCCTCGTAAATGCTTGCTCAGGCCTAAAAAAAACCCAACCAAAAACAAACAGTGATACCATCAATCTGTGAATAGAGCTCGCTGAAGCAAAGCATATTTTTGGTATGCTCATCCTGTGCTTCCTCTTTCATCTATCTTTGGTTGACAGAGCTTACCAGAACCCGACAAACTGTTGGAAGACATCAGTAGTCCTTCTCTTTGGAGGAATGGCCCATTTTAACTCTCAGTATTTTATAATGACAGTCACGAATCCATATCAAATTTTTAAATTAAATAAGCCTCAACCCCAGTAACCCAAAACAAACCAGAAAACAAAACCCCAGAAATCTTGAGAGATACCACTTCTTAGGACCTTACAGAGAGGACACAGGCAAGCAAAAATGTGCATAATAAACTATTTTTTAATTAGGCATTTATTTTTTATTAGGTATTTGGATATATTTTATTTGGTATTTATTTTTACTAGGCACTAATTTTATTAGGTATTTATTTTTATTAGGCAGTTTGGTATATTTGGTTAGCCCTGGATTTATAATGTATTTGTCTTATATCTTCAGGCTTCTGCTAGTCACCTGCAGAGGACAAGAATGATTTTCTTCCACCACTTGATGCATATTTTTGGCAGCTAGGGGTTTCTGTCACTTGTTCTAAGCACTGGAGATCAGCCATGGTTAGGGACAGGAAGTAAGGTGGGGCTGGCTTTTAATGGAATTAAACTCTTGGTTGCCTCTTATCTTGTCACAGTCACACGCTTGCAGCCAAACCAGCAGCCAGATTTGCAGTCAGACAGGCTTTTCTCCCCCACATCCAGAACTCAGAGGCCATGATGGGAGAAGGAGTTCGCTGGTCCTCCTCTGCAGCCTCAGCCCAGCTCTCCACAGAGCAGATTTACTTCAACACTTGGCTAGTACAGGAACCCATGACTAAAGCAATGCCCTTGGTGTCTCCTGATTGCTTCCTATGACACAATAGTGTTGTGCCTTTTGCATTTTTGTTAAATCTCCCGTGTGTTAGAAGGTCACAAATTCTTCCCAAATCTCACGGTGTGGGGCAGCAGAACTGGAACTCAATGGACCCTTCTAAACTACACACCAACTATATAATTTCTGGCAACAGGTCTAAGTGGCTTAGGCAAACCCTTCTAGCCCTAAGTCACTGGGAGAGTGGAAAAGAGAACTTCTGTTATCCTTCTTCTGTCCCCTTTTTTTTAGCTGCCTTTTCGCTGAAGTATTTGAAATTCCCAGCTCAGCCACAGCTTCTTACTGTCCGGTGGACAAGGGCAAGAGCATGACCCTCACTTTCAGAGTTCGACAGCGCCCAGATTAAAAGTGCTGAAAGTTTCAAGGACCTTGTCGCTGGCACTCTGCAGTTGCCTGGCCTCACTGTGAGCAGCACTAGAGGGTTCGTGCTGCAGACAGGAAAACAGATCTGCATCACTTAGCAACCATAAGGTTAGACTTTCACAGGAAAGATTTTTTTTTCAAAAATTCTGGACCGATAAACTTCATGACTTAGGACCTTCCAGAGAAGGCATCCCAAGATTCTCAACAGATATCCCCCACCACACTCTACTGTTCTTCATCTAAGAATTTGATTTTCAAGGTAGTGTGGACAGAAACAGTACTAGATTTTCTCAAGTAAAACATACACCAGACAATATTTTATAAGTAAGAAGTTATCTTTGAGACCCATTTGTAGTGGTATTGAGAATAAATTAATCGCTGCATTATTTAAATAGAGGTATTTTAAAGCCTCCATAAGCGCTTTGCCATATTTAAATCACCTTCTTAGATCAAAATGCAAGTATTTACTGCTAAAAATACCGAAGTGCATTCTCGAGATCTCACTCGAGAAAAAAGAAACCATTAAGATCTACTCAAAATTATTTGGGGGAAAATTAAATATATGATGCCTTTCTGTTCCTGTTTAAGAAAACACAGGCCACACAAACAAATTTTACTTCAGTCAAAATTTCTGCAGAGGACATTAATCTCTGTATTCGTTTGCTACACCTCTTCTCACCTATGCCCAAAATTCAAATATAACTTCCCTACGCATTTTCCGTACCAGCTCCACAGAGAAAGCACCTCAGTCCATCTGCCACAGCTCTCCCAGCTTCCAGCACAGTTCTGAGACTTTACCCCACGCTGCTCTTCCGTTCTAGTCCTGGGCCCAATTACATGCATGTTTTTACCACACATAAATGGTCACTGTAGAGGCTTTTCTGACTGTTACCTGTACGGCCACATAGCCCTGGTACACGGATTGCAGTTCCCCAGGCAGAAAAGATAACAGCCTAAGTTATCTCACTCCTAAATTAAGACAGATTTTAACCCTAGGTATCTACAGACCTAACATTCCATCTGCTGACAATATTAGATCATTTCACCAAAAGAACACTTTCTGGGGTTTTATATCCTCTCCCTTCCTTCCTCTTTTGCCATAAAAGCAACTCTGCCGAGGAGGGACAGCCAAAGATTCCCTTTTTACTTCTGGCATAACCATCATATAACCTTGATTCACGGTGTGAGCAAGATCAAAGATGTCAACAGTATCACCAAATTCAGCGACAAGCTTACTGCAGAGCAAGATCACAACCAATATGACACAAAATTAAACTCAGTGAGGGTAGATTGACAACAAAGTCCCTGAAAGGAGCAAACCAGCAGCAGGGAATGAGGGCTGACATGAAAACACAGTGCATTGAGTCACTAACCCAGCCAAAGCCACTGCGTTCCTGAGAGGCCTCCTGATCCTGAGCTAAGGACTTCCCAACTTAACACCCTGCACTGATACTTTTCCAATAGCTCTGTCATCAGAAACCAACCACCCACCTCATCAAATGGTTTATATCACACTACTTAGATTCTTCTTTTTCTCTGACTCCATTCTCTCGGAAATCATGTTTTATTTCCACTGAAAGCCATTTCTCCGAGGTCCTTACACCCCTCCACGCACACGGCCACTGCATATTTCATCTGACTCTCCAGCCTCCTACCACACAACACGGCGATGTCCAGTCCTGCTATTTAACTTGAGCCAGCAGCACAGAGCCCGCTGCCATGCAGCTCCTTCCCTTGCTCACTGACCCATCACTGCACATTCCAGGCTAGTGGAGCTCCTTTTCTATGGATCACTGCTTCAGCCTTACACATTCCCAGCGCTTGGTGCCCACTCTCTGACCCAATAAAATAACACCATCCCCTTTTTCCATCTCTGAACTCCTCGGTATTCTCCTCCTTGCAGGGATCTGCAGTACCAGAAATGCAATCACCCACTGCTCCCTGCTTAACAGCAACAACTAATTCAAACTATTTGAACTGCAATTTTAATAATAACTGGTTTAGGATTAATCTTTCCATCCCATTTCCTCCCTCTCATCCCAGAAATAATCAGAGAATAGCAGGACATGCACAAGACACACCAGCAACAGATAAAGCCCGAATCTGGCAGCTTCCCTACAGCAGAGTACAGGTCAGTTAAACCAGCTTTTCCTCACACACCATCCTCTCTGTAACAAACCTTCCCATTATTCCAGCAGTCCTATCCACCTAAGCAATAATTCCTACTTACTCTGATCTGAGTATCCCCAAAGCCTTGATGAATGAAAACCCCACAAACGGCAAATCTTCCCCCGAGAATCCTGCCGGGCTCAACTGGCGCGTAGAGGATAAAACCCGCGAATTCTTCTCTGGTTCATCAAAATTTGAGGTGTCATCATCAGACTTGAGGGTAGGAACGAAGGGGGGAGGAGCTGGTGGAAAAAAAGCAAGAAGAAAAGACAAAATTCAGCTACAGTTCACTCTGCAACAGTCCCACTCATTCAGTGCTTGCAATGGCACTGCAGCTCCTGCTTTTAATCTTGCTAACACAAGCAGACTGAGCTGCTGCTCTCAAAGCGTATTACAGCAACAAGAGATTAACCCCTGAGCTGCCAACATGGCTACCACTCTGCAGGCACAGCATCTCCCACACTGATCAAACTGGGGTTTAGCTTGGGCATTGGAGATGCTGGGGTTTGGGGTTTGGTTGTTTTTCAGGTTAAGATGTTGGGGTTTTTAGCATATAAATACTAAAAATCAAAGCACCAGGCTAAGAAAATCATGACTGTAATATAGCCAGAAGTCTGTCGATTCTGATGCATCTTGAAAAGGAAAATGTCTCCAACCTGTCCAATTAGTGACACTACCTGAGAAAGCAGCCTGATCCTGTGCTAGTCAGCTGAGGGATATATCTTACCCTTTAACACTAACAAGAATCTTCCCAGCATGGGATTCTAATCAACAGCAAACTGGTCTTTCTCCTGGAAGGCTCTAATAAAGTATAGCTACTAAAAGCTCACTGGTCTTTAGGAAAAGAAGATTGATTTTATTTCTGTAAAAGAGCTTGCTTAAAAGCTGGAACTCTTGCCGGGACACCACTGCAGTCTGGCTCTGATACAATCAGCTCTGAAGAGAGGTATAAATAGCAGGAATTACAATGTATTTCTTACTATAATTTCTAAATTGGTATCACTTAACTTGCTAAGCAGTTCTTTAATTTCAGACGATTTTCTCGTGCGTGCTTCAGTTTAATTAACCAAAGGAACAAAAGGACAAGTTCTTCTCGGTGATGTGCAGCACCCGAGCTACCTGCTGGCTTGGCTACGTGCGGGAAAGGAATGAATGCAGAAGCCCTGCTGTGCGATTCCTACCTCATTAAATCACGTTCCCTACCATTTATTTATTTATTTCATCACTCAGATCCTCACTCACCGCAACTCTGAGGTTAGCAAAGGAGACAGCTCCTCAGCCAGCAGCTAGACCAGCCCATTGTCAGCAGCTGATGGAAGCGGAGTGTGCTAAAACCGTTACCATGGATCCAGTATGGATCTCCTGTAGCTGAAGGGCTGATGAGGATTGAAGGACCGGGAACAAACATTCCAACCCCTGCAGTGCAGGCTCCCTGCTCCCGAGTGCCCGCATGCCGGGTTTAACCCTACCTGCCTGCAGCGTGACGGACGCTGCTGCCCGTGAGTGGCAGGGGCACAGCGAGTCACGGCTGGAGGCGCTGGCTCCCTCTAGGCTGCCAGAGCCTTCCGCTGCCCGCCTGGAACTCCCCGTTCCCCCCACAAGCGCTCGCTGGAACTACCCACCAGACCAGCATCAACAGCCAAAGAAATAAATAATCCGTCTGCGGAAACCGCCAAATCCCAGCCGCACGCGCAGGCTGGGGTAGCAGCTCCCCGAAGAGCCATCGTGACGCTGCTCCCAAGCAGGGAAGTGGGAAGAAATTCCATGGAGCAGATGCTGCTCACGTACAGTAGTTCCAAGTACATCAGAACGAGATAAATGGGGAAAATACACAAATTAAATAGGTTCTGTAGTAAGCGGCTTCAGCCTGCTGGAACTCACCAGCTCCAGAACATTTAAAATTTGTGTCAGTATCACGAATTGATCAATTCATTCTATTTACTGGTTGTAATAAAAATATATAACATAATGCTGATAATTTTTAAATATAGATTGTTTATTGGGATATGTATTTCTCTCTAAAAAATCACTTAATGTCAGGATAATGTCCAGCTACTCTTCCCTATACTTTTAATGATTAAAAACAGAGAAGTAACAGAAAACAGTTTGCAAGCATATCATCTTTAATGCCAATATAAGCCCAAAGTTGTAGTTAATTCACAGCAGAGGAGGATTAGTTCAGGATTAGTACTTTTTCATTTCAGGACCTTTGCTGAGAGAACTCTGCACTTTCTCTTACAGGAAGGGGTTGCTCTGGGATTTTTAACAGTTTTTGAAGGCAGATACTGCCTGTGAGGTAAAGGAATAGAGAAAACAGCAAACTCTTCACTTCATCTGCAAAAGTCTAGAATGTTTTTAAAGAGGTCACCAAAAACCAACTCAGCTGCCTTTTCAGAATGGTACAAGCACCCTGTTCTGCACTCCCCGGAGCCTGACAGAGAACTTCATCTCAGAGAGAGATCTAAAGCCTTACTTCCCACCAGAAAGTAGCAAAGAAGATCTTAAGAGCCATCTTCAAGTCCTTGTAATTAAAAAGAAAGTTGTTCCTCTTACCAACAATAAGAATTCCTCCTCAAACCACATGCATAAAAGAAAATAACATTTAACTATGCACGCCTATAAAAAGATGAAAAAGCGCTCAGTGGGGAAAGAATGGATTCCCAAAGATAAAACTGAATGTGAGACAGAGCAAACCTTTGGGGCTGGTGGGAAACTAGTTTAAAGAGCACAATGTTTTACACTACAGCTTCCTCTGATGTTTAATAAAATATGAGAACAGAGAAGAGAAATTGTGAATACTAGATTAAAAAATAATGAAAAAATCCTTTGTCCTCTATATTGCATTCACTAAATCCATGCCAAACAGTCCAAAATCTCTCCAACTCTGCAGTATAACTTTGTTACAATATTAGTATCAAGAAATAGCAGCAACCAAAGAGAAAACTTGGAACAGTCATTCAACAAAAACACCTGTAGATGTTAAGTAGTTCTGAACTTGTCAACAGTGGCTGAAAATGAGAAGCAGAACTTCTGAAGGTTCAGCACACTGGAGAAAAAAAATCACTTAGGAGTAAGAGGGCATAACTTTAAAAAAAAAAGCTACATCCACTGTCTGATGTTGCTAATTATTTGGTAGCTTCTTCGTAGAAGAAGCTCAGACTAAGGAGTCCTTGGTCTGATGTCCAGAAAACCCTCAGAAATAAACAGGGTAGTCTTGTGAAATGAAGCTAAAACAGACAAGAAGTTTTGTTCTCAAGTGTGGGTCACATGATGGCAAAATCTCTAGTTAGGTTATGATTTCTTGCTTAAAATCAGAAAGGTGTCACAAGCACAGAACAAGATGAAGACTGGTGAACGCAAATACATTGATGTGCTTATCAGGTGCTTCTTTCAAGGGAAGGATCCTCCAGCAGAGGTCAAGATCAGCCTCTGAGAAATAAACGTGAACACCATGCCATCACCTCTGACAAGGTGATAAATTTGCACTTTTCTCAGGCTCAGCCAAAAGGGAGGCAAAAGTATTACTCAAAAAGACAGTAAGCCCCAGTGCTTCTACTCACACCAACTGGTTGGGTAGAAAGAGCTCCTTTTGTCTCCGATACGTTACAACGAACGTACATGTTCTGTTTACCATTTAAAGTATCTTGTAGAGAACTGCATGTCTTAAAAATGCCGATTCCTTGCCTAGATACCTCCCCACTTGTGGAAGGATGTAACCCTCTTCCATCTGTTCCAAAGAATGACTTTCAGAGGAAAAAGGGGGTGTTGTAGGTTGCTAAGTTTAAGGGGGAAGAAAAAAAAAAAGAAAAGAAAAAACGAAAAAGAAAAAATCCCAAACCACCACACACATTCCGGTACTTTAATCAGCTTATGATAAAGATTAGATAAAATGTCTCTTTGGAAAAAAGCCTTTTTTTTAAACTCTGAATTAATGTGTGTTTTTATGACTGGTACAAAGAACATTGCCTTAACCAGGTCTTCCCATCCTTTCAAAATATTTTCATGCAAATTCAGAATAGAGAGACTGCATTTCCCCTGGGACAGTGAAAGACTCAACTGAAATAGGAAACTTAAAGGCAACACAGAATGTTTCTTAAGGACAAAAATGTGTCTATTCTTGATCTACAAGGTGATCTATAAATGTTTTCTGAGGAAAAGCATCCACACAGCCTTTTTAAATAGGTTAGGCATTCCTCTTCCTCAGGCTCTAACAGACCCATTTGAAAAAGTGTTATGAAAGAAGAATAGACAATCCCAGTGATGAAATGTAAGGATATTTTTGCTAAGTCCACTTATAAAAAAGGCCCTGTGCTAGTTCTAACCTATCTATACAATATTAACACCTTTACTGTTTTGTCAAGACAATGATCCGACACATACATTTCTATTAATAAAAGTGATTTCCAACCTGCAGTGCAAGTGATCTCCACTTCAAGAAACAAGTCAACACATTTTTCTGAAGACAAGAATTTAAATGAAACACCACAATGTGTAACTGTTAACGTACTGAATGACAACTTGGTGTTCGTATGGATAAGTGTCTTGGACTTATGAATAATGAGATTTGGGCCTTGCCTGTTTAATAGCAGAAAACAGTTCAAAAATCAGTCTTTAATATTTTCTCATGTTCTTCTGTTCACACAAGACATGAATTTTTGTCTTTTCATATCTATAGTTTCCATATGCAAGTCCAAATATGAGATTCCATCTTCAAGACCTCTTGAACTATCGTTGCAAACCAATTTTGGAAATAAAAGGCTCTTTATGCTGTACACATACTGCTTAGGTAAGAACACAAGTCTTCTGACCATCTCCCAGCTAGACTTCAGCAAGCAGATTTTTGGTTCCAAATTAAAAAGCTGATGCAGTTTATGGATTTCAAATAACAAAAGACAATTAACAAAATCCCCAAATTATATAGAATGCAGCCTTGTTGCTGATAACTCAAGTATGTCATTCCCCCATTCTCTACCTCTGATTTTAGAAACTTTTTAGGTACTCAAATGGTTCTGCTATCAACTTTCCAGTGAAATACCAAATCATTTAGCTGAAACACAAATAAAAATGTTTATTTCAGGTAAATAAATTCCAAAATATTTTCAGAAAGCTCTTCAGTAAATGAACACAAACGTTTGAAAAGTTTTAGGTTATTTTATTTTTGGGGAGGAAGTGTGGTGGTATCTGTTTTGGGGTGAGTTTTTTTTTTAAATAAGCTTTAGAAGTCATTAAATAGCAGAAATCAACTGAGAGCAGAATCTGTGTGTTACAGTACAATACTCCAACAAAGGGGAAAATCACCTGTGGAGACAAATTCAGATAAACCTGACCTTAGGTTTAATGGTTTGATTCTGTTTCTGTAACTTTAGAGCTGCTCTTACAGACACACACTACTTGGACCCGGGGAAGTTGGGAGCTTTTTTTAGAGGCAGCGATCTTTTGGAAAGGGGTTTACTAAAAAGTCAAGTGTTTCATTGGTTACCATAACAACAAAATGTAACACTGAAAAGCCCCTTAATGACACATTCTTAACCAAAATCAGTGCATGAAGAATGGCTATCCTGGAGCTCTCAGCATGATAATTAAATACCTGCAAGGCAAAGGTACCAATTTTTTTCCTACCCTGCTCAGCCTGAAATAGAAATGACATCACTGCCCTTATAGACTATAGGAAAGTCTGGCTATACTGACACAGAATTTGTTTAATAATTGTGGAATCAGAGTAATTTCAGGTGGCAAAGGCTTTAGGATCACCAAGTCTAACACCCCATAACCTTAAAGTCTTTGTCCACATTAACTTGGGGAAGTGAGGTACTTCATGTAAAATGTAAATCTGAATCCTGTGACCTCTTCCAACACTCATTTTCTCAGGCTGCCATTGCTCCAGTTAAACACCACTATCAGCAAAGGTCACGATTAGAAAGAGACTTTTAGTTTTTAGATAGCCCAGGTCAAACCTGACAACGGTTTGAACAGAATGACAGCAACACTGCTTGGAAAAGCCAGCACAGGGAGAACCACTGCCGAGAGCAAAGCAATAGGTGATTCAATGTATCTGCTGCTTAAAGCAAGGAGACCGCTGTGTTTTGTGCTAGTTACAGTGGGGGTTTATCAACGATGAGGCATAACAACGAAGAGAGGGGTCAGAACTGCATGAATCCTCACAGTGGGTAGGTGTGGATATCACAGGGCATGATGCAATCTGCTGGCCAGCTGCAGACAGAAATGGGATTTTTAAAATCCCAAACTATTATTCCAACATTACAACTACACCAGGGCTGCCTACTGGCTTGTCCATCAGCATCGCTGCTGTCACACGAAACGGCAAAATGCTCCATTAACTCGTGCAGCTGTGTGAATACCAGACAGGCAATTGCCAAGGAAACACCAGAACATATGCTCACATGTCATTCTTCTTTCTATATCTGAGATAACATGATATAAATGCAACACAAAATTCAGGAACAGAAACTGGTGGCTTAGGCAGGGCTCTGGGGAGAGGAGGCAGAGAGCACTGGGAAATGTATGCTCAAGTGATGAAAAGGGCTCGAGGCTCAACAGCTCTCAAAGGGCAGAAACAATGGAATTTAACAGAGCAGCAGCTCCACAAGTTCAAAATTAATGAATCAACAGAAAAGTGAGCAAACAGTCTGTGGAGCTGACAGCTGAAGTGCTGAGATAGTCATCAAAAGTAGAAGCACTGCCTTAGCAATTTATCATGGAAAATGGAGCACAATCATTCTCTTACAGCATATTTGATAAAAAACATACGGCAGACATGTTGCTTGCCCAGATAATCTTACAGTCCAAATAATTTGAAATGGTCTCCAACACAATCAGATCCCCATGCAGAGATCACTGATGAACTGTGAAATATTTGCTTTTGCCATGGAGTTGGTGCCTCAGTACTTCCAAATTCCACTGCTTACATAGTATTATAAACAGTTTTCTGCATAGAGAATTATCTGGTTCACTGGTTTTATTCTATTCCTGGTTGAATGAACAGATTTTTCACCCAGAAAAAAGTAGTAATACATTATCCCCATTGACTTTGACAAAAAACTCCAATGGCACTATGGCCACAGACTTTTCATCACCTACTGGAACTACAAAAAATAAACCAACCTTAAGGGAAGTTGGTTCACAAGTAACAAAAGAGAAAGCTGAAAACACAACAACAACAACAAAAGATGAAGCCAAAATTAAGGAGATTGAGGTGGGAAAGGCCTGAACAAACATACTGATGCCTTTTAATCTGAGGAGGGACATGGAAAGGACCATTTTGATTTTCCAGTCTAGTGCCTGCAGTAATATAGCAATGGCATCAGAAATTCATGTGGAGTTCTATTAAACTACCTCTTACCTTACGGTTTTCACCTGAGAGGTTAACAAAAAGCAAAATGAGCTGTTTTGTTAAAAACACCTGCTCCAGGAACCAGTCCTGTTTCATTATGAATAATTCAGATCAAACACACTTACATACTCATTGTACAAGTTTTCCCTGTTATCAAAACAAACCAGAAATTGTTTATAAATACAATTTTATTCTACTTACAATTGCGGATATTGGTCCAGTCAATTTTAGAAAAAAATGGATGGCAGCAGAGACCCTCAAAACCCAGCCTTTCCTTCTGCCCACAGAGCAGGCTCTGGATCAGGTCAAGAAAGTCACTGCTAACTTTCACATCCTCTGGGAACTTCAGAAATCTCTGCATTAGAAAGAAATGGATTTCTGCTCAATAAGAAAACAGGCTCAGAACAGTGAGATTAAGCTTCATTATTCTGAGATATGTCAGGTACAAAGAATGAATATTTATAGCACACAAATAAAAGCATGGTGCATTTTATCCAAATAGGTTTTTATATGCATTTACTGCAGTAAAGATAAGAACACAGGAATAACCATTCCCACCCAGGCAAATGGCATCCCAGGTCACCATCTTATGCTGAACAACGGCCAAGGGCACACACAAATGGAAGAGCAAAACAAGACCCTTCCCCAGAAAATTCTCACAAACTCCCAAAGGTTTGTGGCTTAGGATTTTTTGAATCAGGGATGATGACGCCTGTTACAAAAAATAACTTGATATCTATAAGACAGAGACTTATAAATACAATAAAATGCATATATTCCAAATATTTTATGAACACAACGAAGTAAGAGACAGCCATAAACTTTTTTAAAAGTCTTTAGTTACAGTCTTTTTACTTGAGAACAGGGAAGGAGCTCTCTCTACCTGGAAGTTCATGATGTTATTGAAAGTTTTTGCTGAAGTGCCCTCGGTGAAGGGAGACCTTCCATAAATCATTTCATAGGCGATGACTCCGAGGGACCACCAGTCACATTCGGGGCCGTAGGAGGCTTTGCCATCCCCACCCAACCCCGTCAGCATCTCTGGTGCCATGTAGTCAGGTGTGCCCACAGGGAGCCTGGCATTTACCTAGGAGCAAAGGGAAACCAAGAGAAATTACAGCAGTTTCTGTTCAGTGTCATCTTGGTAATAAACCAAACGTTTTTACTTTTTTTCACCCTTTTTTTTCTTTAATGAGACATAATTTTTAGCCCTCCAAGTGAATTTTAAGTAAGTCATTTTAAGCAAAGCTGTTTAGCAAATAAGTGCCAGGTTAATGAAACTGCTGATAAACAAACAAAGTGAGCTGTTCGGTATAAAAAGAGTCAAATTATCAGGGCTAATTGCTACTATAAAGTACAAACTGCTAAAGTAGAAAAGCAGCATTCCAAAAAACACAGAAAAACTAAATTGATGTTTTAAACAGCAAACATGCTCTGCTTCAACTAGCATTAACAGGGACATCATAGCTGACATTTCAAAAATGGTCAAATTTAGACATAAATATTCCCTGCCTTTATTACATTCTCTGTCACCCTTACGTTTTTACCTCGTGTTCATGATCAGCAAAGTACTAATATTTGAATTTCTGGACTGCTTAGAAAAGGTAATTCAGGAGCCAATACTGGAATTATTTTTGTACTGGGTGGCATAAAGAACGAAACAAAACAGCAGGCAGGCTAACACAAAAACCTGTGAGTGACTGAAGAGATAGTGTGAAGAAAAAATTTAAAAGGAAAATGCAATGCAGAGAAGCACTGAAAATATAAGGACAGGGAAAACAGGATATTAAGAATCACATTACAAAGAAAATGTTATGGAAAAATAAAAATTGCAAAACAAGACAGAAATATGCTACAGAACTTCATGTTCTCACTTAGATACATTTAAATTTTAAAAATTTTCACTGGAAGTTATATGCAGTTACCAAAACTTACAAGCAACTTATAAAAAACTCCACTGATTCAGATTTGATGCAGTGCTTTCTGGTGAGTGAAGCCCAGAATACTTAAATGTGACTCATTCTGATCAAGAGTTCCCCAGTCTTCAAAGTTATGTCACCTTAGTTACAACAGGCACAATTTTCATTCCAACTATAAATCCGTGTCCTCTTTAAACACAGCATTGAACAGCTAGAGGAACTTCTAGGAGTATGATTTTGTACCACAGTGCAGCACCACAAGAAAGCAGACTTACCTTTACCTTACTTGAGTATTAATATTTTAATAAGCAAATGTCTATCTGCTGAGGGCTGCAAAACATACTTGAGCTCATGCTTGAAAAGCCATTCGCAAATGGAAAAATAGAATTGTGAGCAGATTCCACATTGGACAAGAAAGACAGGAGAGAGAAGAGCAAGGTGCAATCAAAGAACAGATACCAAGTGAGTTTTCCCTTTTCAACTGGCCTATCCACACAAGCCACAGACTAAGTTTAAATCCACATTATTACCGTTTTGTTCGCTGTCATTCTGGCTGCTGACCCAAAGTCCACCAGTTTAACGTGTCCTGTTCGGTCAATAAGAACATTCTCTGGTTTGATATCTCTGTAAGCCAGAAGAGAGCAATCAGAACCTTTCCAGACCATTCCCTACTGTTGGGGAAGCTGGAATAGGGAAAACATATAAATATGATTACCTGGCAAAAACTGTAGGTGAGATTGAAATGAAGACAAGCTTTGAGTTACCCAACCCCAGCTACTGAACAACCGGAAAACAATAGCATGGCCGGCTGGAGGTAATCCCCACTTGATTGAACAATGCCTTCAGCTTGCAAACAGGTCCAAGGGTCAGAGAAGACCCTGCAAACCCATCAGAGGGTCCAAAAGGCAACTTTCGGAGTTTAAAGTGTAACGCCATAGGCTAATGCGATGATTCTTATAGGCTGGAGGCAAATGTTGTAAGATTTGTAGCTTATTCTAGATTGGTCAATGGAAATCAGAATATTCAACAGAGAAGATGATTTATTGTATTGTAAACGCTCATTCTGGCATTCTGCACTGCTCTTTCTACTCTGCTCTCTTCCTTCTCTGCTCTGGCCTGCTTGGAGCTGCGCCGTGCAGCTCCAGGTAAGCCTTTCTCTCCCCACGCCTTCGGCAATAAACCTCATGTTCTAAAACCTAAACTTGGAGATCTCCGTTTGTCCCAAACGACCGTCCAGCAGACACAGAGAATCCTACACCCCACTGTCACATCCAGCTAACAGGATATTCCTGTGCAGCTCTACTCAACCATATGCATAAAGCCTTTCCAGTGGGAGTCTTATTTTCAACAGTTGTCCTGTTTCCAAGCAAATATGGAAGTATTAAAGCTCCCCTTGTTTCATGGAAGGTTAATAATTATTGGCAGCAGATGAAAAGAGAAGGTGATTTTGCACCTTGACCACATTGTAACTGAGCTACAGTAAAGAATTTTGTAGTTTTCTTCCCAAATTCCCTCACAACTTATTCTGCACATCTCCCAAATCCAGGGCAGTAACCTCGCACTAGAAAGCCACAGCCCGTGCTCTAAGTGCAGCCACACAAACTCTTGGAACATAAAATACTTCCTAACATTTCCACACTCTCAGAATGGAATCATTTTTTAAAATACCAATATGATTTGAAAATGCACACAGTAACAGTCTCCAAGCCTTGAGAGAAAACTCTGATATTTAACTACTCCAACATCCTATCCTGCCCTATTCACCAATCAGCACACAACAATTTTTAACAATTACACTAATTTCCCGTAGTATTTGGTGCCAAAAGCAGCAATCCGTGGAAAAGATTTAAATTTTTTATAGTGCAGCATAAAGGCTTCATTTTACTGAGCCTCCAGAAAAATATACGTAACAATCCTTTCTTGATATTAGTCTGAACTTCACATCAAAGTTAATGCCCAGAGCTACAATTATAGCTGGGCGTCTGATTAATTTTCTAATTTTGTCTTCTGACACAGCATGTGAAATACTGTCCTGAAAGAGGGCAGATCACAGAAGCACACAAAGCAACCTTTACGTACCGGTGGACATAACCCATCTGATGGACACTGTGAATGGCCAAAACCAACTCTGCCAGGTAAAACTGCACCATGCTCTCGTCCAGCTGGTCCTCGTATCTGTTTAAGAGTGACAGCAAGTCCCCTCCAGGCTGGTACTCCATAACCTACATAAAATTTTTAGAGCAGATATACAAGATACTCAACCTCCCCAGTATTACACCGGGCACATATCAAACCGTGGTATGTAGTACAGGAAAATTTACAGAAAACGAGCACGTTTCAACCTTCACATTGTTCTTTAATAAACCAACAGCAACGGTGTTCAACAGAGGAGAAAATCAAAGACTAGGCATTACCAAGTATAGATTTTTCTTGTCTTGAAATGCATATTGTAACTGTGGGATCCACGGACTGGTGCTCTGAGCTAATATGCTGCGTTCTTCCTCAAAAAATGACACCTACCAAAAAAAGAGTTCAGTTACATCACGGTGAGAGGGAGTAGGAATACATTAGAATCCCCGAGTTTTAGAAAAACTTGGCATACATCACAAAAAAATTACAATTGCACAGAAGTTAGTAAGTGCTATTTCCTGAGCAAGTGCCATAGGAGGGTAGTATCACACTTTGCTTTCTTGTCACTCTGTGCCACAGAAAGGGTAATTTTAGTTTAGCTGCGTTTCTGCTAGCCACAAACAGCGCTGAGGGATATCAGGAGCAACCTTACTGCACCTTGTACTGAGAACAACTGATGCAGACATTGTATAAATTCATGAGGTCTCTCATGGAGTATCTCTGTCCTACTTGTCATCTCATGTCAGCAAAGATTAACTTCTGTTTCTCACCGAACTATGAGAATAACCTCCATTATCCCTTTTTTAAGTTTCCAAGTAACACATTTCTCAAGCTAGAGAGAGGCTCTCCATAAAAATCCAGTCACCACAGTTTGCCTTCACACCCACTCTTGACATTCTACATCGCTCTTTAAAATAAAAAAACCCTTAATGAATAGATTGTCTGAAAATTCAAGGCATCATCAACAAGATCAATGCTGATTCAGTGTTCTCGTCACCTGTTTTACTTTTCTTATAATTAGACGGGAAGCTCTTTACATCAAGGGCCGTGTTTTGGCACCTGAGGATGGCACCTCACCCAGTAAACCCATAGACTGTGACAATGCCTTTTAAACATGGCAAAACTACACACAAATTTATTGCTTTGCTGAAATGTAGGATGAACTTCCTCAAGATATATTTTTAACTCGATTCTAATAATAGTGACAGAAAGGAAGTGTTCAACAAACTGCAATTCATCCTCCTACTCTCGTAACAGAAAAATATACATACGTGCTCCTGCGCCAGCAAGGACTCCTTGCTCATCACCTTCATGGCATAGACATCCCCAGTGACTTTCTCTCTCACTACTTTGACATCTGCAAAGTGACCACAGCCAACCACACTCTTTACTTCAAAATCCTTCACACTGGGTTGCAGTTCCTTTAGTTCAGCGATAGCCTCTGCATCTATAAAAATAAAACACTTATTTTTACGTTAGGCAACTGGCATTTTATAAAAAAAGAGACAACATCGAAACTGGGGAATAAAATTTTAAAAAAACCCAACAAACCAAAACCAGAAAAACCCCCAACATTTAGTTCCAGATTCTCAGGAAATGTTAAATCTTTCCAGAATATGCTTCTTAAAAATAACAGCATGCATCAGAACTAGAAAAAGACTGTATCAATGCAGAGTTAAGTCTGAAATATGGTACATACAAAAGGATCAGGAAATGCTAAGACAGTTCCCATAGCAACCATAATTCTGTCCCATTCATAACATCAGAGGCTGAGAACCTCCTTGGTTTCTAATTTCTTTCCAGCCATCCTTTATCAATACAAAGTATATTCTCCAAACAGGAGGGCTTTTCCAGCGAGTTCCAGTCCAGGGGCAGGGTTTGCTCCTCTGCCTGAGGGAGGCACCAGTCTATTGTCTAACAGCCAACCACTGCCATTCACTGCAGGTATTCAGCTCAAGTTTTCCACTGACTAATTCCAACCAGCACGCTCTCTGATAATCAATCACTCACGGGAGATTGTTCTAAAAATTCTTCAAACTAGCAGAAAATTACTGTCTGCTAATAATACCTACAAACCATTGGGTGGAACTGTAACAGAGGGCATGACATGTCATTTGAAACCAAATGTCTCCCTGCTATATCTTAATGGAAAAATAGGATGGAAATTTTCTTTTCTCTTCCCCGAAAGGAATCTGAGCACATCGTCAGTAAAATATTTACTCCTTTAGAACCTGTATTTCTGAAGCACAGAAATACTCTTTGCAAGTCACACACGCAAAACTCGGGTAACACGTGGAATCCAAAAGGTGAAAGAGCCAAGGATTACCAAGTTCCTCTCTCAAATCTTTTTTCCTCATAGTCACTATCCTGCTCTCAACTTCTGACACCCTTCTGTGTGCACACTTGGAGCTTTGCTGTAGCCAGTACTCACTTTCCAAGAAAGCACCTCCTCAAATATAAATACAGTACAGACTAGGAAGGAAGCACATTTGAGTCACAGCACTTCAAAAGCCACTTGCATTTGATCTTCCAGGACCTGAACAAAGCGTTACTAAGATTGCCAAGATCCCCTTTGCAGAGTTCAGTCTGCCAACAAAAAATCAGATGCTCAAAGCTCTGGGTTACAATCAAAGCAACTAAAGCATTACTCTAACATCCAGATTCTTAAGAACTGTTTTATAAAGTGACACCTGAAAATTAGTCTAAACAAACTTACACTTCTTGACAAAGTTGCCAACATGTTTAATTTTCATTAAAGCGGGGTTTCTGCATTCTTCAAAAAGAACAAATAATGAATCAAGGATGCCTTCCCGGGAGAGAGGAGACATCTGCTGTTGAGTCACAAAGAGTGGCTTCCCCTGGAAAAAAAAAGCAGCAACAGCAGATGGAGTCTCAGACAACAATGAAAAGCTTCAAATCAATAACAGATGTATAGAGCAGATTATATATTATCCATTTTAAAATCACTACTTCGGAAATTAGGAAATGATACAGAAGTGTGAGGTAAATATACCAACTCACTGTGTTTATCTGTAATAGCTGGTACAGGTATTTTTCTGTTAGACAAAGCAATTCTTTAAAGACAGTTTCAAGAAAGCTATGATTCAAATTTCAACAATCTACGTCCTCCTGATGACTCTGATCTGACTGGCTTTTTCCTTGACATTGTATCATGCAGGGTTTTTCATGGTACCAATTATTTAAGCAACCAGCATGAATAGCAGCTCGGGAAGGAAAAGCTGTTGGACCTCAGACGATTAAATAGCAGCCCCCGAGGTAAGTTCATCTCAGGACAAACCCACAGCTCCTTCACCCGTGAAAAAACTGAAGATGACAGGGCACAGAAAGCAATATTCCATCTTTACCTGGAAAAACCCATCAGGCTAAAACATTAACAGATGCATAAAATATAAGACCAGCTACTATCCACTGAACTTAGTGCAAACCAGATCCACTTTAAACTTCACCTTTCTTTTACCACTTCCCCCAAAGAATGACACAGGCAGGGTTTCAGCGTCTAAACAAGCAAAGCTGTATTTTGAGATACTGGGAACGGACAAGGACAAAACCGAGATCAGCTGCTCCCAGGCCAGACGTTCTTCACCTGAAAAAGCAGATTTAGCCGAGAAACCCGGCTGGTGATGGGCTCCATTGGTCCTGCCTCGACCGGATTGCGGGCTCCGCATTTAAACTTCAACATCTTTTCAGCTTATCTCACATGAGCGATCACCTGAAAAAGGGAACAGGGACATTCAGCAAGCGCTTGACTGGCTGACTTTAAGTAAAAAACGTGGATGAGGTGAGATGTAATTTAAGCAACACCTGCTTTTCCTTGGGGACAAAATTTATAAGTTTAAACGCGCCTGGAGCATCCCAGCAATTAAAGCGCGGAGAAACACAGAAGCAATTATGTCGAAGCAGACCCCCCACACCATCGAGTCCAACCTGTGAGCGAACCCCACCGTGACAACTTTCCCGCGGCACTCAGCGCCTCGGCCAGGCTTTCCTTAAACACCTCCAGGGACGGCGACTCGGCCACCTCTCCGGGAGGGCGCGGAGCCCCCCAGACCGCGGGGGTGCAGCGGGGGAGGAACCGAGCTCCCCTCAGGGCCGCGGATCCCTCAGCGCCGCCCGCCCCAGGGCCCGGCCCCGCGCGCGCCGCTTTTACCGCCCCTCCGTTTGAACGGCGCGCCGGGCGGGCGGCTACCGACGTCACTTCCGGTACAGCGGCACGGGCCAATCACGGACCGGCGGGGCCGGAAGCCCTGCCCGGGAGTGGCGGCGGCCTCGTGAGGGCGGCAGCGGCCCCCGTGAGGGCGGGGAATGGCCCCCGTCAGGGCGCGGGAGCGGCCCCGGTGAGGGCGG
>VYZT01014075.1:4600-34196 GCA_013400735.1 Pomatostomus ruficeps | reverse complement strand
ACCCACCCACAAAGAAAAGCACACAAGAAAAAGAAGTGACATCTATCTGGATCTGTGTCTCCAAAGAAATGTCTAAAATGTACCCAATAAATCACCAAGTCTTACCAAATACCACTTTTATGTTCGTGAAAGTGACTGTCATCTAGCAGGACAATGTTCTCAAATATCTTTGTAACTGCATTGAAAAATGTGAAAATGTCCAAATGTCCAAGATAGGATTCTTGGAAGTTAAAGGATGAGAATGCAAGTGTTACTTTGGGGAGTGTACATCGCATGTTTTGGAGAAGTCTTGGAGAAGTAAAAGAAAAGTCCTGTTAACAAGAGAACTATATATTTTATTGGATTTGGGTACCTAACACATCATGGGGGAATTCTGCAGTGTTGTAACACCACATCCACTTGTCTGATCTTTGAGGTATAAAATACAAAAAGACTGCTAGGACTAATTTATTACTTTAGGAATTGTAGTTGTTATCCCCAAGTTTCCTGGAAGATGTGGAGGCTGAAGAGCCAGATATTGTTAGCTAACCAAAATGCAGTAAAATCTTCAGTCTTAGGGACTGAAATCGTGCATTATCCAAGGAATAGGGACAGTACAGTAAAAGATTCCACACGTAGTTTCCTCAAAGTGTTTTAAAGCTGACCAAAAGGCTGTTGATACAGACTGCCTTCATGTGCTTTTAGAAGGGAACATCTCTGTTTTAAGCAACTTTGCACTAAACCCCAGACATTTTAGGAGTTTGGTGAGGGGCCTTCTGTAAGAATATTTATTTGCAGCGATGGAGAAGTATCACAGTGTCAGTATATTCTGGGACTCAGTTCCTCTTGATTGATATTTCTTATTGTCACAAATTGCAGTCTGGCATCTTACACCAAGCAGTGATATTCCTTTCTGACATCTGCCTACCTTCTATTGTTAAGCAAAATAGAGTAAAAAATCTCACATAATCTGATACCGATTATCTTTCCAATTATGGATAGGAATAACTGTAGTATCTTTTTTTAGAAGTGTAAGTTATCTAGGACCCACTTGCAAAGATTAACTTTTTCCCTCAAACTGTGATCATTTGGGATAGTAAGTTTCTGGTCTTGATGACTTTGTGCTGATTCAGAAAAGATTCCAGGTAGAACTGGGCCAAAATACTTGCCAAAATTATTTTGTTAGTATAGTATTTTCAAGAAACAAAAATTAGCTCAACCTGAAATGTTTTATTAAATTGTCCTAGTATATTTCTGCAGTGAAGGAGTATCAATTTAATCATGGAATCCTATCTCACTGATTTCTGTTGTAATTTCTCGAATTTTTTTTTCAGTTGTTCAAGAATGAATTAACTTTCTTTTAGAAATTTCCTTCAGTTTCAATTTTTAGTCCCAATACTTGACTCAGAAACAAAACATTCTGGTTTTGTCAAGAAGGAGGTATGCTTAACCGGAACAGAAACACAAAAATTGCACGTTATAAATAGAAGCTAGACAACAGCCAACACTAGTAACATCAAAACAAGAATAATCATCTTTTCCAGTTAAGCTAGATGTAATTACTTCCTTTAACTGTCAGTGACTCTGGTGTGAGCAGTCATAAATCAGTGATTCAGAAACTTTTAATTCTCATCATTGGACTGTGTACACTGGGGTTTTGTCACAGTGGCTGTGTATCAAAGCCAGTCTCGAAGCTCTTAAGACAGAACTGGATTGTCTAGGCTGTTTTCTTGAAGAATGCATGACACCCTCCAGAAATTGGTTCTTACCCCAGAGTCAGAGGAAACATCTGAGACAAATTAGTGCATCAGGAGCATTCCCATTGGATAAATCATATTCAGTAACTTGATGAAAAGGAAATGTTTAGTGTTATCTTTGGTAGTAGGATTTTGATGTCATGAAGTAACCTGAGATGTAGCGAATTAATTAATTATCCCCCCTTCTACAGTAAGTAGTACAGCACCTACTTTCAGATTTTGTGGTAAGTGGTCTACAGTAATTTTAAGGAGCAACAGCTCACAAAAAGAACACGTTAGATGTTTTACTGGTATCTGGGGCACTTCAAAAGTTATTGGACCTGCATAACACTTTGTCATATAATAAATCAGAAACTCTAAGAATGTTGACCATGCTGTAATTGTAAACATGAAAATATTGCTAATGCAAGACATCTAGACTTTTTTAGATTTCTTAAATCTTAGATCCATGTGTCTCTGAACCAATGCCTCATGTTCAGTCATTGTTGATTTGTTTTCGGAACCGTTTCAATTTGATAGGCTATTAGACTGCAAAATAAGATTATGTTTTACAGTCTCATCCTAAGTCAGTGAATTTATCTAATGAACTCCCTTTTGTTTAAGCTAGGTTTAGGTTGGACCCTCAAATCTAGTAATAAACAATACAAACAAAATCTTCATCTTGTCTAGCACTTGCCGCCTTCTTTTCTCAATGCTCCTTATGACAAATTAAATCCCCATATCTCTTGCCAATCACTTTAAGCTATGAGTAGAGGTAATTGAAATTAATGTGAAAAAAAGACATTTTGACATTGTACCATTTTTAACGCTGCCAACACAATTAAACTAATCTTAGGAGACACAAAAGTATGGGTTTACTAGATCATGGTAGACTCAGTGAGGACATGACGCTGGGAAGACATGAGTACATTGAAGGAAATACACATGGGCAATAAGGGAAAGCCAGGACTATGGTGAGAAGAGGGTGGTGGTGTGGGAGGCATAGGCAGCTGAACAATCATTGAACTAAAGGCAGTGGAGCAGACTTGTGTCTGAAATATCCTGACACCCTCAGCCACCTTCTCTGTTATATGGGTCTCAGAGCTGCCCCTGGTGACTGTCAGAATTAAGCCGAATTTCCGAATTTCCCTTCAGGACATCAGGAACCTCCAGTTCTGAAAACGGATTTAATTAAGTAGCACAATTCTTCACCTTATATCCTGTGCAAATGAATTTCTACCTGCCAGAATTTTCCTTTCACTATGTAAAGGTATTTTTCGAGTGTCTTGCCAACTGGGTGGACACTTCTCACTGTATTGCTTTGTTGACTGTAAATAAATTTATTTATGCTCAGCAAATGTGCCTTTTCCTGGCAGATATAATGATGGTGCCAGTTTGTACTGTCTCTGCATAGTTGTGAGCCCAATACATAACTCTGTACAACATGACTTCTGAAATGCCATCATAAACCATCAATGAGAGCAGTGAATGTGACTCATTAGCTTATCTTAAATGAAAATATGTAAAAAAAGATTACTGCAACTGGGCATATGATCCTGGAAATACTGCACATAAATCAAATACCTTTAGTTTTGCTGACTTCAAAGGAATGTATTTGGAAAAGGAAGTAAACAAAGTTTCTTTTGGATACACTGAATTCTCACGTCAAGATAATTTAAGAAAATGTGTGTTTATTTTTCTTCCTAGATCTTTGTGTTCTGTTTGTATAGCAAAAACATTTAGATCCAATAAAAAACACTTTACCCTTAGATTAATCCCCACTTTGTATTCTCATGTTTGAAAACTAGCCAGTGTGAAGGGCAGTTTGTGTAGTAGGAATGAAAGAAGACAGACACCCATAATACAAGAAGGTCTATTTAATCTCTATTCATTGTGGCAAGGATGGATCAGATGCAGCTGGAAGAGCCCCTTGAAGTACATGCCAAGCTGTTGAACAAGGCAGTAGGTTTGTTAAAGTGATTAGCAATCTCCTCTATGGAAAAAAAAATTGTGAAATAAAATAAAGTAAAACCTTTTATGTCCTCTTATCCTTTAGAGTGGTGCCCACTATAAGCATTAATAATCACGCATTTCTTTACTACCTCCCTGAGTAATACAAACAAAACTGCCATCTCATGTGAAGACTTTTATATGATACTCAGATTCAATATTTTCATTTAAGAGTTCCTGCTGGAGTAGAACAGTCAACACATATTAACATAAAGATAAATACAAACTAAGAAAAACAGGGATGTTGAAATACCTATCAGTTAGACATGAGGTCTTCTTGAAAGAAGGAACAGATACTATGCCCAAAGGACACTGTATTGTGTTTTTCTGCTACACATGGTGTGTATATTTTTATAATTCTCCCATGCCTGCACAAAATTTGGTCAGACATAGTTCCTTCATTGTTAAACTATCACAAAATGCATTACAAAAAGACCAGAAAGAAAGAACTGTGGTTCCTGTAACATCTGAGAGTAACAGAGCAACAGTTCTGTGACATCATTAGAAGCTCATGCATAACTCTCACCATTACAACATGATTCAGTAAGAGAGGGAATGTCGGGAGAGCCACTGGACTTCATCCATGAACTTTTAGCATATGTGCAGTACAAATTCCCAGCTTATTCCCTGCTGGACAGCCAGCAAGGATAAGCATAACAGACTATAACTTCAATCCTTATGCCAATGACTGTTCCCCTAATACAGACCACTACTCTGTGTGAGTATGCACAGGAAAAATCTCCACTTACAAAAGCTACAGAAAGTTTTTATTCAATTTTTTAAAATTTCTTTTAAACTGTCTGCGAACACTGGCAAGCAGCTGGCTTGCATTTTTTTTATTTGTATCACATTATCTGACAAAAATGTTGATGAGATCAAGTTTTGGGACACTCTAAAGTGACTTATGCTCAGTCTGGATTTAAGGACAAATATATATTTATTTCCCCCTTTTATACACTTGTGAATAATAGGATTCCATGACGAGTTACAAAAGTCCCAAATGTGAGCACTGTCATTAATAAATTACCACATTATTAAAGAAACCTCCCACACATTTTCCTGTCTCTGCCCTGCTAGCTGTGTCTGTGTCCAGCTGGTTGGATGAACCATTAGCTAAGACACTTCCCAGGGAGGCAGATTGGTCATGCAGCCCTAAATAACAGGCGTCAGTTTGTCGGAGGAGAGACAATCAGCTCCAATTTGGAAAGCACTACAGTGGTGATTAAAAGTGAACACAGACCAGGTGCTATGGGCTTAAAGATGATGGCAGTGTAACACATCGGTACTGCATTCCAGTACTTAGAAATTAAATCGTTAAAATTGACAAGGAGCTGGTAGTACTGTAGGTTCTGGTCTTGTTGACAGAGAGCCCACTTCCCCCAGACAGTCACCAGCTGTCCACTTTCAGCATGCAGAGTTCCTCTAAGATCAACAGCTCTGAAGCAGGACAGAGGAAGAGTAGATGTGATGCACTCCAGCCAAATAAGAGAAAAATGACAGTGACTGTCTGAGGAGAAGAAACTCTGGTGATAAGATCATTGTTCACCTCCTTGCTCTTATCTAAAGTCAAGTTGCAGTTTCTGTCATGAGCTGGGGAAGGATCAGTGTGTGATCATGAGTTACTTGTTCATTAGGAGCCATTTATTGTAGCTACAGAAAGCAAGTGCTGCCAAAGGTGTACTAGAAATTCATCAGTGTGAGAGTGTTAATAAGTTTTGCACAGTGAGATGTTGGACCTTCCTCCTTCCAGATGTAGACAACAAACTCGCAGCCTGTTGCAGGACACAGGCAGCACCTGGAAAGCAGCTTCTGTGGGGGCAAAGATTGGGGCTGTCTTGTAAAGCTGCCCCTTCCCTCTTTAGCCATATCAATTTGTCCTTTCTCAACCTTTCCACTTGTTTCTAGTTCTATGCCATAAAAAATGAGTTTCAGTCTTCGAACTTGAAGGAGATATAGGAGCATGGTGTTTATTCTGCTGGTGTAAAGAATTTCTCTAGATTTGCTGTTCTCCTGGGGCAATGTTATTGATGGGTATTTGCTGAGGACTGCTACTTTATGATTATAGCTGTTTAAAAAATTGCCAAGGATTCCCAAAATTTTCCAAGTTTGGAAAGAAAGACAGTATGAAAAGAATTTAATAATTAAATAGCAAGTAATTTTTTTCTTGGAAGTATTTCACTTGTCCCTTGGAATACAACTGACCATGGACTTATGTTGGCTCTGTGAACTCCCTAAAAATATGGCCCTCCAGGCTCCATATTGATCTGAAATTAGGTAACTCATTGAATTAATGTTTAATTTTTCTTTGCAATTTCATTTATAGACTTAATTCTTAACCTAGAAAAAGTGTACACTTACCTTAAAATTGTTTTATTTGATTAGTGAGCTGGAACACATCTCCAAAAATATTAGTTTTAAAATAAACTAAGTAAAGATAAATTACAGAGTGATAAAATATAACCAAATTATCCAGAATGTCAAAAGCTCTCCTCTATGATCAGAGAAAATAACTCTGCCCATTTAGCTCTACTCTGAGGAGAAATTGGAGTAAATAAATGGCCTTTGTAACATGACCAAAAGTCAACAACACTCAAGCTCTCTCCCAAACCCACCAGTGTTTGTGCCTAGGAGGGCATCCTTAGGGCAATTACTGGATTAAACAGCCAGTCCATTTTGTTTGTTTGTTACACTCTTCAAAGAAGAGCAGTTCACTCTCCCAGGAGTATTTGTGTATCCAGTAAATAGAAGCCGGTTAATTACATGCCTTAAAATCACAGGGCAGAAAATGCTATCCCTTTGTCTTTTGCTAGCCCACAAGCAGGAGCACAGCTGGAGAAAGGCAAGACATGTCTTGCCTGCCTGGTTGTAGGCCTTGCATGTCCCTGAAGGTGCACAGCTCTGCTGAGGATGTAGCTGTCTTTTCACACAGTTGTAGACAGATTTGCATTATATGAATATTATAAGACAGGTACAGTGTTTATTTATGTCAGCTAAACGTTATTACTGCTTATTGCTTTTGGGAGATGGCATTAAGGAGTGTTCACTGTACCTCAAAACATCTGCCACTCTTACTGATATTTACACACCTTTGCTTTCTCCTGGCCTCAGATCAATTTGTCTTTAAGGAAGATTTTCTTTCATTTCAGGTTATTTTGTCCATACATTTTTAGTTTTAAAAATCCCTCATAATTTAAACCAAATCTCTGGCTATAGACATTCCAACACAAATACTTTCACTAAGGGGGTTTGGAGTTTTTCAGGATCTGTTACCAGTCTTTGGTTTTGTCAATATCAGTCTTAAAGTGGAGAAGAAGCCAGAAACATGGTATATTTCCAACTCTGCTTGCCTCCAGTATATACAGACACCTTGCAGGCAGCAGTTCCAGTGATTGCAGAAATGCTTGCAGGCTGCCTGCAGATGCAGTATGGAGGAGTGCCTGAGAGCATCCAGGGTGCCTAATGCTGCGTTAACAGCAGCACATCAACAGCAGAGGAACCTCTAACTGTGCCCAAGAGGTGGTGTCTCGTCTTGTCAGGGGAGCAATACCCTGAGCCACGTTTCCATGTTCACTATCTGGGCATCTCTCAAAACACAATGTAAAGATATCTACTGTAGTTTGTGGAATTTTTTTTGTCTTTTTTTCCTCTCATGTCTCAGTTTCATCTTTCTCCTCTCTTACAAATCTAGAACATCAGCCAGAAAAGGTCTCTGCCCAATTGCTTTTCTCTCCTGAGCAGACTGACAATATGCCTGTATGATTTCAGATTTTGACACTTCCTATATGCAACTGAAATGAGAGCAGGTGTCCCGTCCTGGTCTAATTTCAATACTACAGCTACCACTTTATATATAGAGAGAGATATAGATACCTATAGATATAGATATAGTCCAAAGTCCTAGAAAAAATGAAGTTTTTGTTACTTCATTTTCCCTAGGTCTTACATTAAATTAACCAGTATCAAAATGGTTAATAGGCAGTGGGATTAAAATACTGATATTTACCCAAAATTACATATCTCAAAGTTTAAAAGGGTGTGATTAGTATAAATCCATAAAACACTGAAATTTTTTTGGACGGAAAGCAGATTTTTAAAACAATTTTATATGTGGCTGTGATAGATTTCTGTTTCACTGCTCAAAGTTATGTTTTCAGAGATATAGAAAAGGAAATGCATAATTCCTTTCTCTGGTATAGGCGCAAGAACCTCTTCTCCAAATAAGAATAGAGTTGGTCTAGGAGATTCACTGCTAATCTGTTGATTAGAGATGTGTACATTGCTGGAGTGATCCTTAGACTCATAGAACGGTTTGGATCAGAAGGGATTTTAAACATCATTTATTTCCAATCTTTCTGCCCTGGTCATGGACACCTTCCACTAGACTAGGTTGCTCAGAGCTCCACTCAACCTGGCCTTGAACATTTCCAGGGATAGAACATCCGCAACTTCTCTGGGCAGCCTGTTCCTGTGCCTCAGCACCCTCACAGAGAAAGATTTCTTCCCAATATCGAACCCAAACCTACACTTTTTCAGCTTAAAGCCATCCACCCTTGCCCTATCAGTTGCATGCCCTTGTAAAAAGTCTTTCTCCAGCTCTATTGTAGCCCTTTTAGGTACTGGAAGGTGCCATAAAATCTCCCCAAACCCTTGTCTTCTCCAGGCTGAACAACCTCAGCTCCCTCAGTCTGTCTTCATAGGAGAGATGCTCCAGCCCTCTGAGCATCTTCATGGCCCTTCTTTGGACTCTCTCCAAGAGGTCCATGTTTTCCTGTGCTGAGGACCCTGGACCTGGATACAGTACTGGATCCTGCATCCAGGTGGCCTAGAAGGCAGGGAGGATCATCTCTTTTGACCTGCTGGCCTTGGTTCTATATGAAGTACATTTTAAGGTTTATCCCATAGTCTCACCATGTTCTTGGCCTATGCTGAGTAAATCTGATTCTTCTGCCTTCTTTTTCATATATAGAGTGAGGAGTTGTGTATAATATATTTAGACCTGATGTACATGTTTTTTGACTGTGGGGGTTCTTCCTAAACAGGGCTCACACTGAAGACAGCAGTAGTTAACTTTCTTAGCCAACTTGACTACAAGATAAGGAAGTAAGCAGAGGTGATACGGGAGTGTGGCTTCATTTAGATAAATGTTCCCTGACCCAGTGTACTGCCTACATTCAGGGGGCTGGAATTCTGCTTTTGGTAAACTTAGAACTTTGAGAAGAGAATTAGCTGTGCACATTCTGCTTACATTTTGCTACTTTGCTGTGAACTCAAAATGCCTTTGATTAACTTACAGTTTTTCATTCACACTTTTTCTTTCCTTTTTTTTTCTTAGGGATTTGCTGATATTTCTTTAGGTGAAAGGTGATTCTAATGTCCTTCTATCCCAGTATTTCTTCACAGTTGCAATACTTTGGCTCTAATAAAAATATTTGCTCTGTTACTACACTTGGGATTTCAGTGATTTGATTCATTAATTGTTCAACATAACTACACAATTGACTTAATAACACATGGTATCAATCTGTACTGATTGCAATAAATCATACTGAAAGTGAATCTTCTTTATTTGTGTGGAACCATAAGCAAACTGGTAGAAGAAAGCTAATGCTCAGGATAAAAAGCAGTGTAAAAAGCTTGACAAATATGTATTAAAAGTATAAGTATTTACTCAGTTATCTTTTCCATCTTGTATTCAGCTGTATCTTTTCAGAACCTTGAAACCCTTCCTTCCCTAATCCTTTCAGCCTTCTTAATTTAGAAGATATATTTTTCTCCTGTAAAAGAGTAGAGAGGAAACCCAAATTAATGGCAAGCATTAAAACAGGAAAAAAGTACTGTGAACTGGCAGACCAACAGCTCTGCAGAACAGCACAGAATAGTTGTAAAATTTCATCACATCATAGCCAGTCATTCAGATGCTTTGATCAAAAAGGAGAAAAACCTCATGGAATATCTTCTGTTTAAAAAAAAAGGGGAAAAAAAGGGAAAGACATGGTTGATAATTAATTGAAGAACAAGGATTAATTAAGTCATTAAATTAAAAGCTGCTGGGTCTTATGAAACAGGTATATTCCCATTCAAGTTGTTGACCCCCAATTGCAATACAACTATTTTCGCCAAGGATAAGAGCCTTTAAAGCAGATGAGATCTTCAAATCCAGTGCAAGACAGTGAAATGAACTCCCACAGGAGCTAGGAGCCATCATTTATTTGACCTAGCTCTATTTAACACAAGCACTTTGCAGCATGTACATATGATGAAGTAAAACCTGCCAGAGAAAAATGTTTCACTTCATTAACAATTTCTGCTTTGGGGAGGGTATAAGAAAACCTCATGTGGCAGATGCCATTCATGACTCCCAGAGTATTACTGACAGGCACTGAGAAACCATGCCAATGAAAGTGCAATTGTAACTTATGTAAAGGTCTTAGCAAGAAATACCTGTCTGATAAAAAAAGATAGTATACATCAAAGCAACTGATTTCCCATCACCTAAAAATTGAATTCTAGCATCAGAGCTTGAAATAATGAAGTCTTGCTGTTTTATGGTCTTTCAGAGAAGATGAAAACCAACATACTGGAAAAAATTATCTTGAGTGTCATGACATGGCATATACATGGCAGTGCTGATCTTCTGGAGGGCAGGAAGGCTCTGCAGAGGAATCTGGACATGCTGTATTGATGGGCCAAGGACAGTTCTATGAGGTTCAATAAGATGAAGTACTGGGTCCTGGACTTGGGTCACAACCACACCATGCCCTGCTACAGATTTGGGGCAGAGTGGCTGGAAAGTAGAAAGTGGCTGCCGATTGGAAAAAGACCTGGGATACTGGTTGACAGCAGCTGAACATGAACCAGCAGTGCCCAGGTGGCCAAGAAGGCCCATGGCATCCTGGCCTGTATGAGCAGTGGTGTGGCCAGCAGGACCAGGGCAGTGATTGTCCCTCTGTATTGGGTGCTGGTGAGGCCTCACCTGGAATCCTGTATTAAAATTTATGCTTTGAAAATTTAACATTTAACATAAATTTATCCTGAGGAAATTTTATGTAAACTAAAATTTATCCTAAGAGAGTTAAACACTCTGCTGTTTAACTTTCTGAGCCCAGTGTTTAGGAAGAACATCCACAGTCAAAACCTGTGTGGATGTGGTCCAACATATTATACATAAACCCCTCATTCTATATACGACAAATAAGGCAGAAGACTCAGATTTACTCAGCATAGGCAGAGAACATGGTGAGACTGTGGGATAGACCTATTATCTTGCTCAGTTCTGGGTCCCTCACTGCAAGACACTGAGGTGCTGGAGCAAGCCCAGAGAAGGGCAAGAGAGCTGGGGAAGGGTCTGGAGCACAAGTCTCCTGAGGAGCAGCTGAGTGAGCTGGGGCTGTTCAGCCTGGAAAAAAGGACTCAGGAGAGACCTTATGTCTCTCTACAACCACCTGAAAGCAGGCTGGAGCAAGATGGGGGTTGGGCTACTCTCCCCAAGGTAACAAGTAGTAGGACAAGACAAAAGGGCCTCAAATAACACCAAAGAAAATTTAGATTGGATATTAGGAGAAATTTCTTCACAGAAAGGATTTTCAAACATTGGAAGAGGCTGCCCAGGGAGGTGAGTGAGTCACCATCCCCAGAGGTATTTACATGAGAACTTAGGGACGTGGTTTAGTGGTGGACTTGTCAGTGCGACAGCAACTGTTAGACTTGATGATCTTAAAGGTCTTTTCCAATCTAAATGATCCTATGATTCTAAAACCTGCTCACCTGCCCCTTCTTGTCCTTTTTGATAGGACATTGTAAGTCTTTGGATAATGCTGTTCTATATTTTAATGCATCTATCAAACATATCTCTTGGATGAAGTAGCTGCTTTTATTTAATCTAAAGACTTGATTTTGCGATCTTCTGTTTCCTATACAGAAGCAGTTGGCCTTAAAGATGTTTTGAAATTGAGTCTTGGGCTGTTCAAATTCCCTGGAGATCATGTTTCTGAAACATTCCCCATGTTTAGCAGTGAAAACTAAACTCTACTTGACTGCGCCTGCGTTTGGTGCTATGACATTTTGTAAAAAAGTGTTGGTAAATCTCACGGCACCTTTAAAATCTTTGGTATTTAGGAGAGTTCTATAAAAGAGGTGGGAGCAGGTGTATCCTCACACTGTTGGCTAGCAAACCAGACATTTTGCATTTCTTTCTCTTTCTACAGCTGCGATATCTGAGATTGTGTGTTTGCTGTTGAAATTCTGGCTTCTCCCAGTTGGACAGTGCTAAAAGGCACTTTAAAGGGATGAGACCAAGGTGGCAGAAAAGGAGTTAACTCATGGGCCTGGTTTCTGCAGTATTCCCTGTTGCTGTTGAGCTCTGTGCTGCAGGTCATGTTTGCATTGCAGCATTACAAGCATTCCTGACTCTGTCTTTTTTCCTTCCCATTCAGTACACCAGTATTAATGACCATCCTGTTGTCCCTTGACATCTTCATGGAAATATTTCATGTCTTTCTTGTGGACAATAAAGTCTTTAAACACAGAAAAACCCCTCCATCTGTGAATGGTCTTTGACATTTGCAAACATGGCAGTAAGTAATGTTAAGTACTTTTCAATCTCTGTGTTTTCCTTATTACTCCAGAGCACATCTCTCTCTGGTTTTACTTCACTTTAAACTGAAGAAAGCTTCTTTTAATGTAGTGCTACCCATGGGGTACTCTAGGAGACATGTACTGCAACTATGACATACACACATAAAATAAACAGATTCCAGAAACTGAGAGAAATCATGCAAAGATGACATTTTCATAACGGAGAGAATGGCCCTCCAACTGTGAGAAAGTTGTGCATTTGTGATTTTAAAAATAGAAAAATAAGAGTAATATGATCCAAAATATTTTGTAAAATCACCTTTTTTTCAGATTAAACAGTTACATATTCTAACTGTGACAATCCTTGGTACTAACAGGTAAAAAGAGCAAAAAGAACCTTACATAGATGTTTTGTATGTTATCTCTCCCATGTCTCTTGTAGTGTTTTTTACATACTTGGAAACTGTAAAAAAGGAAAATCCTCTCTTACCCATCTATCCCTACAAGTATGACTATATAGAGTTACGAAATTGTGTGAAACTTTACAATGTGAAAACTGTCTGGATTGTACTTTTTTCCTATAACTCTTACAGAAACCCTTTTTCAGGAAAAACTATTTGCTCTTATAGAACTAGATACACAGGTACACAACAAATACATGTACACCCACAATTCATCATTAATAAATTTAAGCATGGATGTTAGTTTTATTTTCAAAGAGAAAAAACCATCATCTCAAATAGCACTAAAAGTTGCTTTCTTAATGATTCCTGCTACTTTAAAAGCCTGACTGTTGACTATCTTATAAATCTCTTCTTTGAAAAATATACTTTTAGAAATAAGGCAAGGGCAGTAAAACTGACTGAAATTAAGGTTTTGGCAATAGTTGCTACTAAGCCTTCAATAGTCTGTGGAAAACTTCACAAATATGAAATTAATTTTATCCAAACATTTTTTAGGAAAACTTTATACGTGTTCCGGATTTTCTTTACTCTCATAACTGATTTCTAAGGAATATGTGTGCAAAATTAAACAAATCTGTTTCTTCTCTTGCTTTAGCTATTTCCTGGTGCTGCATTGGCTCTGTTTCATGATGAGCTGTTGATATTGCAAAATCTGGCTTGTGGTGCACAAAATAATTCAGTAAAAGAAGTTAAATGATTCAAATATCCCAATACTCAGCAAAATGGAGGAAACTAAGAGACCTGTTTAAAATAAACTGCTGAATTTTCAGAAAGTTGGTGCTTCTTAGAGTTCCCTGAACTTATTTTTCTGAGTTAAAGATCTGAGTTATTGAGAAGAATTGGTAATACTTCAGCTTTAAGAAAACAATCTTTTTTTCTTCAGTCTTTAGAAGTCTTTCAACTTTTGATGCAGTTATAAAAGAGAAGTATTTTAAAAGTAAGTGTTTGCTTTTCTTAATTATCTTTTGCTAGGAATGTGTTCTCAATGGGAATGGGAGGGTACTTCTCACATCATCAGGAGCTGTAATACATCAAGAAAGATGACCCTGGAAAAAGCATGGTGTTCTCCTTGGAAGTTCTATTTGGTAGCATTATAAAATCCCAAGTCTTAGAATTCATTCTACTGTAGGCAAAATTAAAACAAAATCCATGTGAGTATCTCTGTTTAGATGTTTTGATGAAAATGCTGTCATGGTAATGGACAGAATTGCCATCTAGAAAGTTTGCTGTGTATGGAAAAAGAGAATATAGCTGTCCCGTGTTTCATACCTTCCAAAGGGATAGACAGATTGCCAGTGAAAGTCAGGAAGGAAAATTAATTGATTCATCTAAAGAAATGAAATAAAATTCTTCTATTTGCAGAAGATACATGAATTTTGATTCAAAGATGGCACCAGCTCACAGTGTAGAACAAAAAACATCAACAGTGATGTTCCCTCTGGCCACAGAGCATCAACTAACTACTTATTTTCCCTTTAAAGAGTGTGAAGAAGACTTCACACTCACACGGGCTACTTAGAAATATAATTATTGTTATTATATTATATATACATTATTTAGTTACAGTATGTGTGCCTTTAATTGTTCATTTCTAGGAATTGAAACATGGAATTCCTTATTCCTTATTATTTGCTTTCCAAAATGGTTTTGGATTTCTGTATAAGTAAAATATTACAGTATTTTAGATTTATTTGAATTAGAATATCCAAGTAACACTTTGTAAACCTACTTTTTTGGCCTAGTGAGAGAAATTGTAAGAGATAAAGCTTGGTAAAATTAGCTGACAGTTGGACTCGATGATCCTTGTGGGTCCCTTCCAACTCAGCATATTCTATGATTCTATGACTCTAACAATCTCTGATTTTATTACAAAACAAGCCTTCCAAGATAAGCTTTCCACACTCAAAACGGCGTTGTGTAGAACTGGACGAGATAAAGTTAGTCAATTCCTTTTTATTGAACACAATACTTGGACAATAGCTTTCATCTGGCTGGAATTCATACATGTGCACAGCTGCCCAAAGGGAACTGGGACACAACTATACTTTGGTTAGTATTACTGTAATTCTGAACGACTCCACCGCACCATAATCTAGCAAGAGCCTTTTATACCATCAGTGGTCAATAATCTGCATGGTCATTTACTTAACATAAACACTCACCATCTTCTGGAAGAAATGTCTGTGTACAATCTGATAGTGAATAAAAGTGGAACTACGGAGGAGGATAGAAGCCACCATTACTTTAGGATTGCAACGTATGTCTGTTAGGACTGTCCTTAATGTGGCTATGTTCATGCATCTTAGATCTAAAGTTATTTTTGCACCATAGGCTCAAATAAATAAATCATTTGGTCTACCTAAAATAAAATGTGGCCACTTAAAAAATATCTACAGTATAGATTTTACATATATTGCTTTTCTTAGATCATTTATATCATAATCACCTACATTCTTAAGTATGAATTGTATGCCAACTATAAAAGGGAATTTCTATTTGATATTTTTCATCTCTAGGATGAATCATTTGCTTTTGTTATCTTTGTCCATGATTTATGCTGCACCTTAATTATAACTAGGGTGATATTTAGAATGATAGAATACAATGTATGCCCACAAATACTTGTGTTTAAAATGATCAAGAAGTTTGAAATAGTTAGCATCAGCTCCCACATTGTGAAAAATACTCTGAGGAAAATTCAGTCCAGAATAAGAATGAATTTTATTCTTAATTTTCTGCTCTTTTATTTGTAATCAAATGATTTGTGGGTTTGGAAGTCTAATGAGAAAAAAACCCTTAGGAGCCTTTTTTGCAATTTACCAGTAGAGACACTGTATCACTAAACTTCTGATTAGAATGCTGATTGGAAATGCTGTCACTTTGTGTGAGAGAACTGGGCTCTTGTTACAAAGCTAAAAATGACATCTGTTTAGCATCGAGATAGTTAGAATTGGCAGTAGATATATCCATACTAAAGACTAACCCAAGAGAATTGTCACAAGAAGTGACAGAGGAGACATCAAAGGCTAATTAATTCTACCCTCAACTGGAGAACAACATGAGTATGCAGGGAACATGCTACGGGAAGGACAAAGTTTGCATGACAGAAACAGACCTACAAAGAATATAACTACTTGCATTATCTAAGGCAAATATATATAGTCATAAATATATATTATATAATATGCATACATAAATACTCTGCTTTCCCCCATGCACTTCTACATGATTATCCAAGTGAATTTAAGAGATTCTCTTTTATTTTTTCACAGTAAAAGAAGAAAGCAATGCAAAGAACAAGCAGTAATCACACGGGTAGGTCACTCTCATCCTGTGTGACTAGACAGCCACCAACTGAACCTCATGGCTTTGAGAGGTGAGGGACCAGCATCTCTTTTCTATCTGTGTCAGAAGGCACAGCTCATGTTAATTTAATGGGACGGCAATTGAAAGCAAGGAACAAAATTTTGAATAGACCTTGATGCAGCAGTAGGTGGGACTAAGGAAACAGTGCAGCTAGGAGATTTTTGAGGCAAGCACTAAGCCAGCCTCCCAAAAGAAAAATGTGAGATGATGGCCTTGTGAGGAAGAAGAAGACAGCAAGTGTCAGGTGCAAATATGCACATTTGACTTGCTGTTTACTCTACTTTGAGGAATAGAAACACAAAGCATTCTAGTTTAAAATCAAGTGTTGTCTTGAAAAGGCAGCTCTGTGTGATTGTGATCTACCATTGACCTTCAAGTTTCCAAGAAAGTAACCTTAAAAGGATATAGCTTCATTTGGCAGAAGCCTTCATGAGCACCACGCATCAGAGACACAGACTTCATCCCATTCTGCCACCAAGATGCTGAAATTCTCTCAGATAACCTTAGCTGATGATTGAGAGACAATGGTTTTGGCAATTTACTTGGGGATGACATTGAAATGGAACTAAAAGCCAAGTCCTTCCCACTACATTTACAGCAAAATGTGTTGGAATAACAATTCTCTGCACTGCAATGAGACTGAAAGTCCAAAATGCAAACAAAGTGGCTGGATAGAAAAACATGCATCATTCCCCATTTCCACCTTTTTTACTTCCCCACCTTCCAGCAACAAAGAAGAAGTTCTAAGTCCAGATATTTTCGTGTCTCTAAGTGGTCAGAAGAATCCACAGGAGCTACAAAATGCCTGAAGTTTACTCATTTGCTCAAGGAAGCTCCTTTGCAAAACAAGAATATGGCTTAGAACTGCTGTGGAATTAGGGCCTGGTCATGAGGAAGGGTAAGGTTGTGCACTGAAGCACCTTCTTACAAAGAGAGATAAATGCCAGAAAACTGTAAACCAGCCTGTGAAGTAGAAAGTTGAAATTATGCATGTATGACTAGATAAAGAGGATGTCAGAGAAGTAAAGAATGGCCTTGGTTCGAACTGTCTTATGGGGCTACTCCAGCTTTAGAAAAAGCTGTGATATCTTCAGAGTTGCTTGGCTTCATGCTCTATTCCTCATGGGTCCTTTACAAGCAAGGGCCAGCCTGGTCACACCCCCACGTGGCTGTTAGGCTGTGCCACAGGTCGGGGCCAGTCCGCTGCGGCGTCTTGCAGTCGCCCTGGAGGAGAAAGCCTACTGCAGAAGTAAAAATTGTGGGGGTATGCTTTGGTTTGCCTTTAGGCTTCATTCACTTGCCAGAGTGATTTCAGAAGATTTAAGAGTAAATGAGGAAAAAACCTGCACCCTTCAATCTATGCTTCTTTGTATGTTCTTAATCCTTCTTTTTGGGGTTAAGATTTCATCAGTATAAGACACTGCATGTGCATTTAACAAAGTGTGGTTTACACCAGCTAACACTGTGTCTGAATTTGGCCCCAGATATAACACCTGTTTTACACTTAATCTCCCCAGTGTTTACTTCATTCTGAGAAATAATTTACCCCAGGAACGGCTCAATTTCTTGGTGTCAGGTAACACAATAACATGCTTGGTTAATTAAGTAAAAAACCTAAATAAATATTGGAAAAGTTCCATTTTTCCCTTAACAAAGTAACATCAAAATCCCAAATAAACGTGTGAAGATAAATAGTCTTCTAGGATTCTCACTTGGGATGTTTTCCACTGACTTCTTACAAAACAGCTTCTTGTTGCTGCTGACCAGTACAGGGGAGTATGTGATAAGCAGGAGCTGGAGGAAAGGTGTGAATAAAATTCAACTTCTTATTTCTCACGAATGAACAGGTACATTTCTATGTGATTGTGTCCGTTCTGCATGCATGTCAGCAAAGGTGACAAAGATGTAGATGTATCCCATATAGATGTGTCTGGTAGGTGAAACCTAAACAAACTAGATCTCACATTCTGTGTTTCCCACAGAAATATTTTTAATCTTCATGAGCTCTTCTAAACACCCCAGCACAAACTTCAGTCACACACATTATTTAATGAGTAGATTTGTAAATACTACCATTATTCAATAAAATGAAACAAGCACTCTAAAAATGATCAGTAAAATTTTTGTTTGAAAAACACCAGTCTGCTCAGAAAGCTCAGAAACAAAATAATATACAATTTTAGTGAAATGGTAAAACATAATTTAGTTTCACACAGAATGTGAAAGTTCTTCTCGGCTATGTGTACTTTCACTTATCCACTTTTACCAGTATAAACCTATGAACTATTTAAAGATTTTTTGATAGAGTTTTTTTTAAGCCAGAACAATTTAAGTGATAGAGCAATTTGTTTGGGAAATGCCATACTATGATGATTTCTGTGAATGAAGAACAATTTTACTACTCAGAGGTAACACAGCGGGTGTATTAAATGAGTGAATGTGGTCTAGAAATATGAGTGTTAACATAAGCAGATTTTAAAATACTTCTCAGTTTTAAGTACTTTTTCTCCCAATGTATTCAGAGGTATGTGTCTTACTCCTGTGTTGCCTGAACTGTACTATCAGGGGTTTTTTCACTTATAAGTCCTAATAAAAGCCAATAATACTTGTTTGCTTAAAGGAAAACAACCATAAAGCGTAAAGATGAATATCCAATAGCTGCACTGTATATTTTCATTCAACCTGTCAAGGAGGAAATGAATGAAAGCCACAATGTGTAAAGTTTACTGAAGTGTAAAGAGATTTTAATAAATCATTAAACAGCCAGTACTTGAAATTAAGTTCTCAAAATCCTTCTCCATTTAGTCATATCATAGAAGGTTAAACTTCTGTGTTTAGTAAGTAAGACACTTCTATTTCTTTACGCAGTCTTCTAGGACATATTACACGATGAAGATATTTTGAATGAACTATGTTCATTCTGATATGGAGAAGTGCAGTTATAAAAAAAGCCCTCATCTAAATATCATTATTTTTCTCTAAAACTCATTAAATAACCCTCAACCAATTATGGGCATTAAAAATACTTTTCCTGTGCTACCATCTGCCAAAATAGAGTTGAATGTGATTTCCTCTGAAATGGCAAATGTTTTAAGTAAAAAAGAATCATTAAAAATAGTTTTAAAAATTACTTGTCATATTTGACCTTCCAAAATAAGTACTTAATCAGGTTTTCAAAATATATGTTTGTTCTTAGTGATCCCAAATTGCATTTCATAATCCAATACTAGAAGCCAGACACACTTTTCCACATAAATCCCAATGATCTTGTCTATTTTCATGCTACATACTAAGGAAAAAGAGAAGGCATATTTATCTTTCCATTAGAGCGTGCAGGCAAACCAAGTGAGCTTTTAACTTGTTGAAAGAACAATTTTGTCTTGGAGTCATAGAAAATGGCAGAATCAGTAAAAAGCAGGCTGCCAGAGGGGGTCAAAAGAATCATTTTGCTGTGCTTTTGTATCAAACAACCTATAGTTTTTTGTTCAAGAGCTTTCTTTCCCCCTTCTCCTAGAGAATGTAATGCAGACCACAGGAAATGAAAAAAATATTCATTAAGCTGTCTCCAACATCAACTAGATCTTTCCAAGGAAGATATAAATCCCCATATTCACTGAGGGAGGAGGAGAAAGATAATACTTTTTTTATCCCCAGGGCAAAGTACAAAAAAAAATGACAGAAGAGTCCCTCTTAAGCTATTCTTCATGCAGTGAAATTATCCAGTGATCCCAAAACTGAGTTTTGGAACTTCTCACACCAGGATTGCCAGTACATTTAGTTCTAGCTAAATTTTACACAAAACTGAGTATATTGGCAAAGAGTCACAGGTTCAGGAACAAATGTCAGGGATGCACCATGAATCCAGACACAACCCAGTGCCCAATTTCCTCTCTGATAAGGTAGGATATTTCTGGTTCCAAGGAGGAATTCCACTTCTTTCTGCAATATGCTGGAATCCTGCCCATTTGAAGACAAAGCAAGTTTTTTTTTTTTGCCCAGAAAGAAAGATTTAGAGCTAAAGTGAATGGCAAAACCACACAGAGGTTTTGGGAACTTGCATTCAGTTGCATGCTGAACCAAACAATATACCATGCATACCTACATGTCCTTAGTGTAGATATATGGAAAAAGGAGACACAGGAGTGAGACCACATTTAGAAGGTGTTCCTTTAGGTGTGCTGTTGCTTAACAAGAATTTGCCTGGGCCGACAAAGGAACAGGAACTTCACCTAGCCTGAGGTGTTCACTGCAGAAAGATGAAGAATAGGTTAAGCAAAGCTTTGCCTTAGGACTTGCATGTTCTTCCAGAGCCCTCTGACTCATCTGTGCCTTTTTAAGAGCAAAGTGATTAGGGTTAAGAATTTGTATAAGGCTATATTCATTGCTTGCTTGCCAAATTATGTTGATGTTTAAGCCAGAGGACAGAGTTCCTAGAGTGGGAGGGAAATCATAGGAAAATACTGAGCCACTGGAAGACCTGAGAAACCAGAGGCATAGGTCTGAGCAATCTGGAGTCCTGTGTCTCAAGGAAAAATGTGAAAAGTACTGCTCTGTTTAGTACTCCACAGACATCACTACTCAAAAAAGGTGGCAGAATCCTTACTAAAAAAATAAAATGTGGTAGGCTATCACAGAATCATAGAATGGCCTGGGTTGGATAAGACCTTAAAAATCACATAGTTCCAATCCCCCGGCCACAGACAGGGGCACATTCCACCAGACCAGGTTGCTCAAAGCCCCATCCAACCTGGCCATAAACACTTAGAGAAAATCACATCCACAACTTCTCTGGACAACTTGTTCCAGTGCCTCACCACCCTGACAGTAAAGAATTTTTTTCCTAATATCAAAACTAAATCTACTTTCTTTCAGTTTGAATCCATTCCCACTTGTCCTGTCACTAAATGCTCTTGTAAAAAGTCTCTCCATTTTTCTTGTAGGATCCCTTCAAGTACTGGAAGGCCTCAATGAGATCACCCTGAAGCCTTCTCCTTTGCAGGATGAACAATCCCAATTCTCTCCGCCTTTCCTCATAGGAGAGGTGTTCCACTCCTCTGATCAGCTGAAGACAACATTGTGCTTGGAAACAGGACCTGTGCAGCTGCATGCAGGGGTGATTGGGGAGTACTCAGTCCCCTTCACAGAGGTCTATTGCACAGACATCTTTTAGTTCTTTGTTTCCTTCTACAGCAGATCTGCATTGCAGGGCCCTGTGCTTTGGGCAAGAGCAGGATTGCCAGGTCTCTGCTCAGAGACTTTAGTCCCAGCTGGAATGAGCAGAGCAGTATCATTCAAAGGCAGCATACAGCCTGCCAGGGACCATCTTTGTCTTCCCACCCCACTGAGTGACACTTATTTGGGTCCAAGTCAAAGACTCATATACAGGTCCCAGAACTTACAGTGTGTAGTGATTCATCCCAACTCTCCTAATTGTAACCATTCCACACCAATGATCCCACAATGTGTTCTTTCGGCTATTGGAATGCATGGTTTTGTCATTTGTAACTGCTAAATTCTTTGCATAAATATTAAAGTGCAGTAGTGTTACAAGACATCAAAGTCATACATGATTCGCTAAATCATTTTCCTACGAAGTACTTTATAAATGATGCATTAATTCTGTCAGGATGCAGCCCTTCCGCATGGCTCATTAAGTCTGGCAGTTGCCTACTTTTCTTTTGATCTTCTGCATGGGGAAAGGAAATAAAAGTCATTTTTATCTCCTCAAGATCATCCTCTCCACCTGCCCTGAAAAAGAACAAACATTTTCAATTTGAAGGGGACTTTTTTCCCCTATCAGCTGAGAACTTCTCTCACTAGAGTTTATATTAAGTATATTTTTAAATTTATATGCTTTTGGCATTACTCTTTCTCTAAATCAAACTGGACTGTGAGCCATAATGGTGACCTGTAGGCCTGAAGGACACTTAAAATTATCCCAATCAGGTAGCTGGGGTATTTTTCCAAAAGACAACAGTCTGGGTAATGCAAAGCTCAGTCTCTACTTGACAAGTCTTTCACAGCAGGTGAGGACCTGAACTATCTGATTAGAGCTGCATTCTGCACTCTTGACAAGAAGGGCAAGCACTGGTAAAAGGATATTAATTAAGTGCAGTTATTTACTTTTTACACAATAGGTCAGTTGCAAATGCTGTTGTACAGAAACTATTAAAAGGTCATATGCATTTTAATTTCAAAGTGCTTTCACTTCAAACTTGGTCAAATCAATTTTCTGTGTAAAACATGCTATGTCTCTACCAACAGTTCTATTATTTTTCAGCACTGCCTCTTGATAAGGGCTTAACAAGCATAGGTCCAAATGACAGCAGCTGAAAGCTGAAAGCAGCTCTGGTTATGTGTGGCCCGGCTGAGCCCAGCCAAGTGAAGCATTCCTCTGTGGATGGCCAGCGGATGCAGGTGTCAGAAATGCATCAGCATCTCAGAGTGCCTCCCCAGTGGGCTGCTTAGGTTTCATGCAACTGTCTCCACATGGTCTCATCAAACCCCCTTTCCAAGGGATAGACCAAATATCAAAACTACGAAGATGACAGCCTGTTCTCCAAGCTTCTCTCTGCTATGTGGGTGTGCTGCTGCCTGGCAGTTTTCAGGCTCACTTGCAGGGGGTTCCTCTCTCAGTCACAGAGAGCGATGTGACGGTGCGTTTGACTCCAGTGAAGTGAGGCTCGGTATTCTGCAGGCTACAGAGCTTTAATGAGCACATCAAGGATGTTGACATCTGGAGATAGGTCAAATGCCAGATTTTAGACTTCCAAAATTGTAAAAGGAAGCTCATTGACACAATGAGATTAAAAAAAAAGAAAAGAAAATGGCATAGTGGAAAACTGAGGAGAGTAAATTACAAATTACTGGGTAACGAACACAAACAGCTATGCCTAGAGTAGTCTAAGCAAAGCCAATACTAGATTTGAATTATCAAAATGTTATGTATAATTATTATAGTATACTATATTTATAGTTTGACAGGAAAAGGGATAAATGTTTTAAACCAAAAGTAGATTTAAGTTAGATATTAGGAAGAAATTATTTACTGTAAGGGCTATGAGGTACTGGAACAGGTTGCTCAGAAAAGTTGTAAATACCCCATCCCTGGAAACGTTCAAAACCAGGCTGGATGGAGATTGGAGCAACCTGGTGTAGTGGAAGGTGTCCCTGCCCAAGGCAGGAGCATTGGAACTAGATGATCTTTAATGTCTCTTCCAAAGAGTCTATAATTTTATGATTATAAATACTCATAAAAGGGTATAAAAATAGGGATGCTATTGATAAACATGTCAGTCTAAACAACATCAGTTTCATGCTAGAAGTCATGTTTTCAGTATTACTAATGTTGTTCTCAAATTTCCACAAGATTTTAATTCTCATATTTGCCTTTTCCTTTTACCACTATTTCTCATGCAGAAGTACAACCATTTTTATAGAAACAGAAAAAATTATAGATTAATCTAAATGAAGGATTACCAATAAAGCAGACCAAAGAAGTCCACCCCAGTGTTCTCAAAAATCACAAGCATGTTGAAGAAACTTTAGAATCAGAAATATTAGGTATTAGTCATGTTGTAAATTACACTTGAGTCAGTTTGGACTCAAGATTCATTACAGAATACTCAATTAGTCACAATTGCTGAATTTCAGCTACAGACAGCTGTAGATTATAGACAATGAATATTTAACATATAATTATCTAATTAAGATGTCAGCAAATAGCAGGCTTAGCTGATTCAATGAGTTATTTAAAAACGTGATCCTGAACAGGTGTGTTTTAAGAAAAATGTGAAGGGCTTATTTTTAATATTGTTCCATCATAACTGCTATTTTTTGTGCTACATGCAGGCAACAGTGGGTAATGAAGATTGATTTTTTAATTGTACCGCTATACAATTAACTAACCAATACAGAAAAATATGATACTTGCATTTATCTGAAAAATGGTAGTTCCTTTCTTCCTGTTTTATTTTTTTAGAAGCTCTTTACATCTCACACCAGCTCTGTTATAGGCTTTTTTAACAGATGTTTTCTACATTGCCTATCCCACACTGTGATGAAAAGAGAATATTTTCTGACAGCTATAACACAGTCATTACGTGAAGAAAAATCTTGCCTAAGAAGTAATGCCTCTGATGCATATATGCAACTGCAGCACCCAAATATGACTCCAGCACAGTCATCCCCAGTGTTCAATATATTCATACTGGAACATGCTGCCTTACTTCATCCACTGGTCACACTACAAGTATTTTCCACCCAGGAAAACTACAGATATTCATTTGTAGATGAAGTGAGGTATTGCGTAGTTCTCAGTGAATGCATTTTTCTTTGTAGTACACCAGTACAGGCAATAAACATAAAATACTTTAATTTTCCTGTAGCTTAACAGACAAATACATTCATTAATACAAGTCATCATGCAGGCTCTGCAATCACAGAATTTTTATGAAATTAAACAACACTATTAATATGGAAAAGACCAACATGAACTATAAAATACAATCATGGGAGAAATTTATATTTGCCTGTTAAAAAAACCCTAACCTTTTGCAAAATAATGGCTAAATGGGATCAGAACCATCTCTCAGGGTAGCTGAGTTTTTGAGGTTTTTTTCCCCAGGATTAGGAAAACACTTTTTCCTGTCAGGAAAAACACAAATCACAATCAGTCTGTTGCATATAATTTGAAAATTTTCAATGCTTGAACAGCAGGAGACCAAGGCACATATTTCAAACATTGCTAGTGATAGAAGAGTTTTACAGTAGCTCCCAATTTCTCTGCTGGATAAATGTCCTGGTTAAAACCAGTTGTATAACAGATAGCCATGAAGGATTGGTGCACTGGAACCAAAGGAATTGCCTGATTAGTTTTGGTCTTCAAGTTGATAATTTTTCAAACATGCATGAGAAATCAACTACTATGCTCCAAGGATCAAGCAAACTAACAGGTGTACATCTTGGCGCCTACAAATGCTATGACTAAAAAAAGGGAACCTTTCTGCATTAATTACAAGTTATGTCTTTAAGTAAATGGGTAGCAATTTGTGTCTGGTATTTGGACACAAAAATAAGTAAAACTTGCATCTTCCTCTGAAAAATCTCCACTTCTTGGAGATAATGGCCATCTTCAAAGTCAAAACGGTCAAATAATATTGAAACTACATTTACTGGACCTATCGGGTGACATGTCATAAATAAACATCTTTCCACTGAGTTGCAATTTTATTTTGCTTGATATACAGAAAAGATTAAAAGAAAAAGGAGATAAAGAAGATCAAAACTTCCTGCTTATGTAATGTCAAAAAACCCCAAACTAAAACCAAACCAAACCTGAGTGCATCATAAACCCGACAGCTTAAAAATCTTGAGAAAACAGTAAAAGTATTGCCATTAAAGAGGGTAAGGCAAAGGTACAGCCAACTTTCTCCTTGCTAATTTATTTTGCGGCTTTATTCTGAAAACCATGGCATGGGATTTCACAGTGATTATCTCCCCATAATTTCCACATAAAGTATGTTCAGCTTGCAAGTAAACAGATAATTTTTTTCTCTTCCTACAAAGCACTGGAAGCACAGCCTGCCCTCTGAGATGCAAGCCAAGTCTGCTGTTTCTTGTGAGTAATCACCAGTTAAAGGCTCAGCCTGCTCTGTCACACGTATTCACCAGCAGTGCATGAGAGAAGCTGACTGGAACAATTCTATTTGCAATGAAATAGGAGGGCAAATTGAATCTCCTTCATTTCCTTCCAATTAGCTGCCATGCAGCTCCCTCCTTGGCTTGGTTTTGTCATTGGGGAAGGAAGCAGCTGAGACCACTGAGCACGTTTGTAAACGATTTTTATGAAAATGGTAGCATACTAGAGATAGGACAAAATCTTGGTTGATCATTGCTCCAGGCCCTGTTGAAATGCCCAGTAATATTCTCTTGACCAGTTCCTGAATTTATCAAAATTATTTTGAGAAGAGACCATGACAGGCCAAAACAAAACTCCACCCTGCACAGCTGATGCTGGCAGTAGCAAAGGCTGGAAAAGTGTAGGATCAGGTCAAGCTTTAACAATGCTTCTCCAGGATACTGGCTTATCTCCAACAGCAGACAGCTCAGAGATTTTCTGGGCCAGGTCTGGCAGCATCCTGAGGGAAGGAGTTACACATCTTGATTGCAAGCTACTGGCAAATGAGCTTCCCTCATTTCTGTGTGGAATCTGTCCCATTCTAGCTTCATTTATTATCTTTCTTTATTTTTTTTTACTGGTAGGAGCTGTAAGAAATTAATACATACTGACCATCCTTATATTTCATACACATCTATGATATTCTTCCTTATTAATTTCTTGCCAGGCTGAAGGATCCTATCCTAATTTATTTATTGTGTCTTGCATGCATGGATGCCTTTCCAAATCCCTGGCCATCCTTCCCCAAATATTTACTTGTTGCTACATTATCCTTCTTGACATGGGGGAGGGAAAACAAGATGGCACATGAGTGTCCAAAATGTGTACACATCAAAGACTTGTGGAGAGGTACAAAAAAACTCTCTAAGCTGTCTGTTCCTTGTCATCATAAGGTGTCAGCCTGACTGAAGCCTCTTGGCTCTTCTGACCATACAGAATTGGTTGGGTTTTGGGGTGTTGTTATAAGCCAGAATTCTAATTCTTAGACCCTGGAGTACTGTTATGATTTCAGAAATGAGAATTTTATCAGAAAATAAGTGGGATTGCAGCCCTCAACCTTTGGAAGGCTTGGCTGAGACCAAAACAGATCTGGAGGGCATAAAGAAAAGTGAAAGTTATTACATTTTTTTGTTAAGTTAAAGGGTTTATGATTTAACCAGTTTTTGAGTAAATATAGGACTGGGTGAATATTGGATTCCATTTTCCAGGCAATACATAAGTCATAATACATACATAATCACATATTATTTTCTTTAATACATTTACCAAGTTCTATCTTGAAACCACAGGAGTGCTTTTAACACCCATTAATAATATAAGAAGACTGAGCTAGAAATCTTCTGATGATTAAGAGCTTTCCATCCTACATAAATTACCAGCCATTTTACTCTCCCCTCAACTTGATATCAGCTGCATCCTTCAGTTCACAGGGCTTTTCCCTCTTTACTGACAGAGAAAAATATGCTTTCTCATCACTCATTTCCCTGCACTAAAAACAAGCCAGCTTTTTTGCTTGACTCTTCAGTATTTTGCTCTGCTAATAACTTTCTTCTGCTCCCATTCCAGCTTGAATTAAACTATAGAGAGAAAAGCAGAGTAGTGCACAGATATGCCAGTATGGGAGGCTCTTCTGAAATTCCTCTTATTCAAAAAGACCTCTGATAGTGGCATAACTATGACAAACCTCCTAGAAATATTTCACAAGTTCCCCCATAAACTTACAGCTATTTTATTAAATTTTCTAGCTTCAGAATACTTCATGATACAGGCACATTTTCATCTTATGATCAATTAGTTCTCCAAGATTAATCAACCTCCCATTTGTTTCAGTCATTTCATCTTACAGCAGAACTTCCATTTAGTTCACCAGTACTCAGCTTTTCACTATTGTACTATTGCATGCATTACACAGGAATTTTTGTGTGCTCAGAAATATTCAGCCCTTCATAAGGTATTCCTGCCCTTCTCTTTATTAATGACACTTTCTAACTTTGTTAATAAAAAGCATTGCATACTTTTTTTGTGCGGAACCACTCAATTTCTGAATAAAGATATTTCAATTCAGAAAAGTCTGGCAATTCATAATTTAATTGTCTCTATTGTAACTAAACACATTCTTTACATGAAGTCATATATAATTCTTTACTAGATTTCTAAGATATTAGACTGATTTTGACCTCCCTGTCTTTGAAAAACAGTAGTCTCAAAAAGACATTATATTGCTTTGGTAAAATGCAAGTTGGGTAAATCTATGCTGCATTCCATTGTCATTTACCTCTACATTCTTGAAGTGTTCTAAAATCTTGCACATAACTAACATGCTATGTAGTCATGTATGCCACTATTTATTTCCTATTTTGTAAATGCATATCCTGTGTTGACTGTTTTCCTGTTATACCTTTCCTGATTTAAGAGATTTATTTAAAAGCTTTGCTGCTGGATCTGCAAATTCATGTGTGAGTTCATGCAGTACTGCAGGGAGATTATCTAGTTCCTCCAACATGAGTACATTACATTGCTTGACTTTTGGTTTCCACTTCAGTTGTTGCCATTTCCTTTTCCACATTCCCACTGCTATCATGCTTCTGCTCCATATTCAGCATCACTATTCTTATTGAAAATTGATCAAAAGCTCTTAGCAACACAGCTAGTGACCCACACTTGGCCCACTGGAATCAAAAAGTTCAGAATTTTATAACTACAAGCAAAAATCTAATAAAAACATGTTTGAAGGATTTCTGTGCCAAATACTGCTTCTCAGTGTCTCATAGCTGAAGACTTATAGAATAGAGAAGAAAAGCAATCCAAAGCTGTATTAGGTCACAGAGAAACAGCAGGAGAAAACAAAACCACTGACAACCCCAAAGGACCCTGCAATGGGAAAGAATGCAGTTTTCCAGAGTGCTGCTGGACTCCATGAGATTTTTGATATTATTAAGGAATGACCTTGCCCCATGCAACATGCTCAAAGTATTCCAAGTTTCTGAATCTATAAAAGCAGCTCTCATTAGCTGCTGCTTCTTCCATTTGTTGTCTCTCTGTTGTAAAGCAAGAAGATAACTGTAGCAGTGACCCAGCCAGCTGTCTCTATGAAAACTAAAGAAATAACTTGGATAGATTTTTCTTCCCAGGACAGTGAATCTGAAGGAGATGGAGAAAGCATGCTTGGGGAAATCCCCTAACTGCCACGTTTTAGCCCTGTCAGTCAAAGATTCTGTTCCACCTCTGTTATTTCAATATGCATGACATTGTTTTATTATTCAGCAGTTGCTGGAAACTTCTGCCATTCTGTTACACTAATTGGATAATGCAAATATGTTCCGCCTCTGTTCAGAACTCATTGGAGAACTGTCATCTTTCAGCATTCTATGATTTGAAGAACCCTGTCATGGTTTTGATCCTGGCTAAGTGCCAGGCACCCACGGCAGCTGCTTACTCGTTCCCTCCCCTGCCACAGCTGGGCAGAGGAGGGAAGGAGAGGGGGAAAAAAAAAAAAACCCAAGGGAATTAACTCAGAGGTCTATGAGTTGAGATAAGGAACCAGGAGAAAACGCTCTAAGGACAAACCAGGCTCAGCTTAAAGTTGCAAAGTGAAATTTATTACTACCTGAGTTAGAAGGAGGATATGAGAAATAAACTAAACCTTTAAAAGACACCGTTCTTTTTCCCTCCCCACCCCTCCCTCCCACCAACAGTGCAAGGAGGGCAAGGTGTGGGGGTTCAGGTCAGTTCATTTCCAAGATCTTCTTCCCTGCTTAGGGAGAGGAGTTTTTTCCTCTGCTTTTGCC
>VYZT01014074.1:0-27814 GCA_013400735.1 Pomatostomus ruficeps | reverse complement strand
GGGGGAGAGGGAAGAGGGGTGGGAGAAAGGGCTTTAATTATTATACCCCTACATGCTGCAGAAGCCTTACAGACCCACTCACTGGTTCATTATCTCCTGATGTGAAGACACTGTAACCAGTATTATATATCCCAAGACAGTGAAGATATTCTTCTTAAATAATCTCCCACATTGAGAGAATTGTTTTTTAAACAAGCCTGACAACAAAAGGAGTAGCAGGGGCTAGCAGCTATTATGGTGAACTCACCTTCGCTGAGTACTCCGGGCTTAGCAAATCCCTAATATTAGGCATGCCTGTCTAGTTGGATGCATCTTCAAAAAGCAAAAGCATTTCAAGCAAGGTGTTTTTTCCAAACAGGGACAGAATTACCTTCTTCAGCAGCTGCTCAACTTCTTGCATCTGTGTACCACGATCAGTGACAGCCACTTTTGCATACTCCTGCTTTTTGCTGAGCCTGCTCTTCCAATCTTCTTCACCACTCTTCTTCAGCAATGCCAACCTACAAGGAAAAGCATGCAAACAGGTAGCTTTAAACACTGTACTTCCCATTATCCTCAAAAGATAACCCTGTTGTTTCACTAATGCTGCATTCAAGATAATTTGAAATTAGGTTTTCTAGCATTAACTAAGTTATTTACATTTCATACACACATACAAAGCTCACAAACGAACACCAAGCCTTAACTATACACGTTGAATGGGAATCATCTGTCAAAACACAGACAATCTAGATCTGAGACAGACACTCCAGCTAATTTGTAAAATCAGTGGAAACTGCCAATACAGTCAAGGGAGACCAAGGTACAGCAGGTCGTCCTAAAGTAGATCTATAAGAAGGTTAAATTAATAACTGCATTTTTTCCCCTCCATTATGTCGCTAAGACACAGCAAGTGACTAGCTTGGCTATGGATACTTATCCTGTAGATGTCCAAAGTTAAGAATATGTATCCTACCTTTGCTCTTCATTGTACTCATTAAAAATGCTTTAAAAATTATTTTCTTAAAAGCCCAAGAAGAAAGAGGTCTGTTCAGCAGGCACACACCAATTATGTCTCATCAGGCACATCAAAGGACAACTCTGCAGTTACTGCTTTCACTACAACTCCAGGGGCTGAGGTTACTTATCAGGCTCCCTGGGATCACTTAGTGTCTCCTTGCTTAGCCCAGGAATTGCTGTGACACAAATCAGCAGCACCACTGCACTAATAACTTAGTGCTAACTACCCTACAGCTCTGAAATCTATCAGCAAGATTCAACTTGTTTAAAGGAGGTCTTACATTTAAAATGTGGACTACCATTAATCTCAGTAAGTGGGATCTTTTCAAAGCGCTGTTTCCTAATCTTGAGTAAATTCTCAGTATAGTACAAAGGGATATTGTCTGGCTGCAGTGAGGACAACATGTAGATTCACTTTGTTAGAATTATATTTGTCCATACAAACCCTGAGGTGACTAGTTTTGGGGTTAGGGGAAGTCAGTCAGGAATGCAAGGTCTATACAGGCATGATGATCTTCAGTTTACCTTCTTCAGAAATTAACATTTGTATGAGTTTTCTACCCTTCAGAAATCATTCTTAGTAATCCATAAAATGTGTATCTGCAGCACTTGTGCAAGCAGTTCCATTGATCTACTAAATAATTTTTATTTTAGTTGAATTAAATCTTACTACATACCTTTCTCAAATCTATGGCATTTCAGTAAGAATTATACAAAACCCTCAACCCTATTAATATTTGAACAGGTTCAGTAGTTAATCTATTCTGACCACAAGATACTGAAATTCTTTTTCAGTGATGTGATTACTGTTACCCTCACAGCAAATCTTGTCTGGAAACTCTGAGGAGAAGGAAATGGTAGAACCAAAGAGGTCTAGCCAGAAGCCAAGTTTCAGGCAGCTGCTTCCTGCAAAAATCCAGGTGGTGCAACCATGCTACTGACCTATTTGGGGATGATCAATTGGGCCTAAGGCAGTCATTTCAGAAAAATTAAGAATGCAGAAAACAGTAAATCTACAGAATACCGTGGCAGTAAGAATGTTAGTATTCAAGAAAGCAGTTATTTCCTCTCTTCCTGCCCAAGCAGGCTGTGCTGACAGGCTTCACATTGCCTGGTTGCTTCATACCTCACAGCATGGGATGAGTAGGGGTGAGAAGGACTCACAATAAGGAGCTGAGGTCATGGTCATTGTTTCCAGAAAGGACACAAGATTTCACTGCCCAGAACTAATCTTCTGGAATGCATCCATGCATGTGTGAAACTGTGGAGGAGATCGAGATGGGACTGAATTGCCACCATGCAATGAATTATCTTCAATAGCTATGTTCTCTCAAGTCACCTTCGCTCAGAAATGATCTGTGATAATTGAAGCTGGAAGGCATATTGGTGAGCTTGGTTCTAAGTTGAGTTTGTTTTTAAAAATGTCTACAGCTGCTCAGCATAGCAGGCAGGGGAAAAAAAAGGTGGGGTTTTTTTGTTTGGGTTTTTTTTTTTTTTAAGCTAACATACTGCAGGGTATTTGCTCTAGACCTTTGACCCAAACAGCCTGCTTGATCAGGGAGAGAAAAATCTATAATTCTAAGAATACTTCTGTGTCTTTGGAGACTTTGTTTTCTTCTCTGCCACAAGGATGGATTCATACCAGCCCCCATTCTTCACTGGTATGCGTAATGAAACAACTCACTCCTACAAGTGAGAACACACATTTGTCTGTTTTGAGCAATGAAATCACCACTTAAAAGAAACATGTATGCTCTGTATGCCAATAAAAACTTCAATGCTGTGTAAAACCTAAAGGCACGCATTTCTTTCGAACAATGGAAGTGGCAATAAAGTCAGACTGCCCTGACTCAGCAACAACTGAAGGGAGGACACTCTTTTGTACGAATAAAGATGCAAGAACTACTGAATTGGTTCCCAGAAGCAAGCCCACCAGCTCAGCAGTAGACAGCAGATGATTCTTTGGAAAGTCTTAGAAAATAAGGTAAATATTAGGTCTAACACTTAGATTTGTTTAAGGCCTGCTGCTTACTACTTTCACTGCATACATCCAGTTTTCTGCTTTTTATAAATAATGAATAACCATTCATTAGTCACTTTCACAGTATAATCATACTGCTTTTGCCTCCAAAAGTTCCTTTTACAACCTGGAGAAAATAAGTTTTACTCTTTTCTTGAAAGAAAAAAGCTTTTAGTATGTCTGCCCATCTTTGACAGCTTGCTCGGCATCCCTCTTCTACCTGCTACTGAGATGTGACATCAAGATAGAATGATCCTCATCCCAGAGGTGTCAGGGTGGCCTCAAAGCAAAAGTTTTCAGAGCTGAAGGCAAAATGCTGAATAGTCAATACTGAAGGGAAACAGAAACAAGATCTGAACAAAGGTTTTGCCTAAACAAAGAGAGTTCGATGAAAGACCTTGGTAAAATTCCTGGCAAAATTGTCCAAAATGACACATCCTTCTTCTGTGGCAATATTTTAGTCTCTTAGTTGCTAGTCTTCTCCTTGAGATAGAATAAACTGGATATAGACTTGGTTTACACATGTACTCCGTTGGCTGCACTTGACCAGTTCTTTTTAGATAAATCATAAATCCTGAAGAGCAATATGAGATATATAACTACAGAAAGGAAGTTGACTGTTAAAAGAGTGCATAAATTCAATATAGGGGGGACCAGACTGCATAAGAAAGTATTACTCAGGCATCCATATATCAAAAAGGGTTGAAAACTAAGTTTAGGCTAGATTCTTCCTGGAAAGGCAAGAATGATGGTAACATGTTCACCAGAAATTAATCATCTGTAGCTTTTTAAAATGGTGATCATGGCATGCAGCTGACTTCTACAGCAGAGCTGACAGGATGGCCTTTGGTTTCCATAAATGTACAAAGACAGTAGAAGAGAGAATAGGTGTCTTTCCTCCTTAAAAAAAATCATGATTTTCATTCTTCCATTTAATATAGGTAATTCTGAAAATGCCAGCCATACATTCACTCTACAAGGATAATATTAGTTCAGTGAAGCAAGTCTTTGTGGAAAATCACTTTCATCCAGACCAGCATTCATGCATCCTGCCCAAATACTATTGAATGTGTGGAAAAGTTGTTCTTCCATAAGGTGAAAGAATGTCTAACACAGCCAGAAAAATCCGCTGGATGGGAGGATGAGGTTAGTGAATGTAAAAGGAAAAAAAATCAAAGTGTAACAGTTACTCCTAAGCAGAAATGTTCTTTGATATTTATGAATACTTGGCATCAACTATGGCCAAGCAAAAGAAACTTACGGGTTGCAGTCTTTTAATTCTGGGACAAGAAGTAGACTACTGTGGTATTTTGGAAGGCTAAAACATTTTAATACCAGCCCAGTCATTTACAGATGCTTGTGGAATCAGGGCATACAAATTCCTGACAAGATAGCAGGTATTTCCTTCTGTCAGCTCCGGGACTGAGCAGACAGTCTTGGAGATCCAAGGAAAGCGATTCCTGATTGTGTGACTGACAGGCTTCAGTTCCTCAAGAGATCAGCTCAGCTGAGGCATTAAAAGGACTGAAACAGCTGCTAATACTTGAATATTCCCTTCCCTCCAACCTCCTTCTCCCACCAGGATCAGGGATGGTAGATCATTTACCACCTATAACCCAGAAGTTACTGGTCTTAAACCTTATCTGCCAAGACAACTGACACGTTCAGAGGAGGGATGGGGAGGGAGATGAAAGTTGCTTTAAACAAAACAACAGCAAACTGAAAAAGGTAAGTACATCCTTCAGAGGGGGTACTAAGACTGCACAGCTGCTGTAGCTGCCCCTGCACCCCCTCGTGCAAAGGCAATGATAGGGAGTGGGGTGCTCTGCAAATGAGAATGATTCACATACCTCCTAAAAACACATGAATTTAAGAAGCAAACTTTGGAATCATGTCTAAAAGGAAAAAAAAAGGTTCAGAATGCCTAATATCACACTCCCCTCACCAAGTGAGGGAATACTTTTACACAGTGAAAGTTGATTCAGGCAGCTATTTTCATTTCTACTCAGCTTATTTAAGGGACTCCTGTAGACCAACAAGAAATGGTTATTAAAATAAATCAGAATCACATTATACCTGTTGCAACTGAAAGCAGAACCTGGAGAAGCATATTGAGTGTATGAGTATAAATGTAATTAGAATGTGTATTTTTTTACAACTTTAATTTTCTGAAATACTCATTGATTATTCAGGTGGCTCTTTCAAAATCAGGTTATGTTCTCTTGAATGGTAATTCTCATTCACCATCATCTGCTTTATAAGCATGTCAGGCAGATTAGTTGCATGTTTCTGCTGTTAGTAATAATAAAGCCTAATAATCACTACTTAGCTTTTTTAGAAACAGTGTTAAAGCTTCTTTTTCTACCACCATCAATATAATAACTGTATTTATAGGGATCATTAAAAAAAGAAAGAGAAATTTAAGTACCTTTCCTTAATTGACATAGTTTTGCAGGAATTATCAAGGACATCCTCAGCTGTTTGTGCTTTGCTCTCTCCCATGGAAAACATCTCACAGGAATTCTTATAAAATTTGCCTTCCAATTGTTCAGAGAGATCCTGCAGTCTACAGGATGCCACAGCTGCAGTTTGTGAAACTGTCCTCATGGCTGATGTGCTGGTGAGTTCAGAAGAAGGCTCAGCGTGGTCTGCCCATTCAAAAGACAAACGCTGAATTAGTTCTATTCTCAAAGACACTTTACATTGCTAACACTGAAGAAGCAAATCTGTATTTTAAACATTTAAACATCACATACTATTCTAACAGGGAAAACCTTCTGGCTGAGCTGGAGTACAAAGATTAATTGTGCAGTATTACTTGCTGCAGGGACTAGCCATTTGTGACTGATGTTCACATGAAGGCACAGAGTATCGTGTTCAATACACAATTCTGAACTTCATATGGATCAGGCACAAACTGCTGCTCCCATCATCACACCAACTGGAAAATGGACAGATGAAAGTGACAGAGAACAAAGAGCAGGGGAAGAGAAGCAGACAAAATTTAAACAATAAATTAACTATTTGGGAAAGCAGTTTAATGCTTGAGTAGCATATCAGGAGGACATTTAATAGCTTAATAGAGATACTGTTTTCTAGGGGCTGTTGGGGGCTTTTTTGGGTTTGTTTTTTCAAGCAGCAATTAAACCACAGGAAAAACTGCCTTGATGAAAGATAAATGCACCATTACAGTTATCCTTAAAGAAATATAAGTGATCATTTTTCCTTTTGAAATTTTATAAGCACAACACCCCTCTGATACATGACTGCTCCTATTATATCCCAGTCTTCATCTCCCCTGCAGTCATCAAATGCTAATTGGATAGAATGGATACTGCTTTAGAGGAATATAGGCGGAACTGTACCTTCCTCTCTATGCCTCTGTGAAGACCATTAAATTCAAAATAAATTAACTTCACAGAATGAACACAAAAATGCTCTTAGTGCTACAGGGTACTGTAATCCTGTCACCCATCATAACAAACCAGAACAGTAATACAACATCCTTCTAAATTCAACAGAAGGACTCACGTAATGACCAAATTCACTGTTTATTTCCAAAGTACCTCATTTAAAGATGGGCAAGTTTATTTTTAAAGTTTAAATTATGCTGTGCATATAAAAATGTAATTGCTCTGAGAATTTCCTGGATTGTATTTCATCACCACATTAAAGAGAAAATAATATTATTTTTGCAAATTATCTGAAATTATCTACTAGTTATGTATGCACATATGTAGGTAATCCAAAACTATATATGCACAATAAGGCAAAAATTAAGGGCAGATAATTGACCCAGAGCAGCAAGTTTAGTTTGTTCAGAACTTTGGAGGGCAGGGGCAAGGCCAAAAAAAGAAAGAATAAATCTTAGCTTCAGCATATAATACTACTTCTTTCAAAGTAAATAAATCTGAATAAAACTGAGCCATCTTTAAAGATTGAAAAATTGAAAGAATAAAAAATAAAAAACTGTATTTGTAAAACTTAATACTTCACAGATATTTCTCTACTTCTAAGCAGTGTTAGAAAAAGGAAACACAACCAGCCTTGATAACGCTTGAAACACCATTTGCTGAATGAGACCACACGAACAGCAAGCAATTACCACACCTATTTGCCAAGTCTTGCTTTTCATAACACTTTCCAAATCCATGGTTTCTTCAAAGGACTGGCCTTTTTTGACTTCCCATTTACCTTGCATGCTAGTATCATTTTCCTTCTGTTCAAGAGGCTGAAAAAGTGCTTGTGAACTGAACAGTTCCAAGCTGCCCTTCCTCAGGAAGCTGTATGCTGTATCTTTATGGTGGTCTCCTGTTTTTTCAGGAACAGGATGTGTGGTTTCTTCCTCAAAGGAGCTATACTTCTTAATTTCATTAGCTTCATGTGCTAGAAACCTCTTTCTTTCTTCATGTTTCTTTGATACTCTTCTGCTTTCTAGTGCTTCCACTGAGGGCTGCCACTGTTCTGACTTCTGTGTGCGTTTTCCTGGTGAGTCCGAGTTTTCTGCTGCAGGGTGGAACCTCGTGGCAGCACTGACACTTCCATCAGTCCCTGGCTTCCTGGGCATGTCCCCGTACAGCGGAGCAAGGGCAGAGGCCATCGCTGAGATCGATGTTGCAACCGCAGTTGACAGCGGAGTGATTTTTCCACTTTCATTTTGTACCTATAAGGAAAAAAACAAACCCAAAAAAGCAAAATAGGACTTCCAAGCTCTGAAATTATCAATTCCAAAAACCAGCCTAATCACGTCAGTTCTTCAAAGGTATGCTTTCATGTAAATATTGTACTCTATCAGTATAGACTAGAAACAGAAAAGGAAAGCAACAATGCCCCCGTAAGTTGTCTGCAGATAGGTTATTCCACCCCAGGTAAAAACAACTGCATGTGAAGAGCAACATCTTTAGTAACAAGGGGTGTGTGGAACATGCAGCCCCAGGCTGTGTTAGGGCTCAGGACCTGCAGCACTGGGGAAGGCATTAGGTCAGGCTGCAGATGCCGGATGCCATGCCCAGGCTAATCAACTCTGCATCTCAGCAGGGCTCATTAGCTTTGGCACAGCTCTGCTCTTACACAGGTCTGCAGCTCCCAGCTCTGGTGCCCACTCAGTGCCAGGGAGAGACTGTTCCGTGCTGTCCTAACCCAGGGCAGACATTCCTGGTGCTCCTGCCACATAAATCACCTTCATGCAGGACTTTTTCAAATATAAACATTGGCTGTCAGAAGCAAAATATTTGAGCCTAAGAAGCATATTAAAAATACTCCCAAATTTGTTTTGCCAGCCCCCACGGTGGAACAATTATCTTTTCTACTCTTCTAACATAATAATTTTGTAGAATTTTTCTAGGTACAGTTAAGATGCATTTTTTTTCCTCCAATGTAAAGCTTTGCTTTATCTTCTCCAAAGGAGACAAAAAGCTATGAGAGTGACAAACATGCCTCATACACATCTAGAGAGGGGTTTTTTTTGTTGTTTTCTTAAACTGCATAGCTAGTGAATAGCATGCAAAAGAACAGACAAGATCACACCAGTAGGAGAGAATCAGCTCAGAACTTAAAATGCGCATGCAGATTCCATAAAACATAGACAACACAGTCATTCATTAAGCAAACTGGAAAGCAGAGCAAAGACTACTATGTTAGCTCAAAGATTCCAAAGCAAGATTAAGAAAATAGTTACCAGTTTATTTTTTTTCCATTGCATCTATCAGAATTAGAAATTTAGAGGAAATCAGAAAAGTGAATTCAGTTTTAATAACAAGATATTTACATTTTCAAATATGCATTTTGGGAATATAACCTCTAGTTATCTATATTGATAGCTATCTTTTGCATCTTTTAAGAAAAACCATACCTGCATCTCAAAACCCCCCAACACTCCAAAGGAACAATTGACTATAGAAAGTCTTTTTGAAAATACATTCCCACTGAGCTTGTTTCAGAGTCAACTCTGATCTCATTTGCTAGGTTCAGAAAGAGATGACAAAACATGCTTCCTCTGATTTTCTTTGCTTGAAAAGCGTGTTTGCTCTGTAAGTCTGACAAAGTAACGTGACTGTCACTGCTTCCCCATCTGCTCCAGCCCTTTTCTGTTCATCACCTTCCTGGCCCCCAAACAAGTTAGTGACACAATCATTAAAGAGGCCAGGCTGTGACAGTGATTGACATGTAGAAAGTGAATGGAAAAAGGGCTATGTAAGGTCTGGAAATCTCGCTTAAATAAATCTGTCAAGCATTTATTACTACTGCATGTGTAAGCAAAGTAGCCATAAAGTACAATTATAATTTGTACAGCTTTGTACCAAGATGTTTAGAGAAATCCTGCTTTCTCACTATTCTGTTATTATAAAATATGGAAAATGTATAATCATGAATGAAGCATATAGAAAAAAAGGGTAGGAAACTTCTAACACTCAGATTTATCCAAATCCCTAGAAAAACAACATGCACAGGAATTGTGCTTCACTGTTAAAGTGATTTGTTTTAAAGCTGTAATGCAAAGGGACTGCTGTTTCTGCTATTGTGAACAGCTCTGAAAGACCTGGGCCACCTTATGCTCAAGCTTCACTAAAAAGGCATTCCTTTGCAGTTCCAATTATATGAAGTATTCCAGAACAGGAAGCCCGATTTCACTGCACACATTAAATAATTTCTCTTTGACCTCCTGAATTTCAAAAGTATTCTGCTTTTAGGGAAAAAAATACAGATAAAAATCAATGCCTCCTCCCAGAGGAAAATGACAGAATATGTCCTTCCTAATAATGGAAATCTATTGAACTTTCAGGAAAGAGCCTGAAAATTGCACATGACATAGCTCCAAAAATCCTTGAAAATACACCTAAAGCAAAATGATGCGTGTCAGTTTTTACCCCTTTGATCAGGAATTTACTTTTAGAAAACATGTAATACTGTAGTGGGAAAGACACACACTGTGAAAGGTACAACTTGCACTAGGCAGGAAGTCGAAATACTCTCAAATTACTTAAAAAAAGTATACCATACCAAAAAATTTGAACACTTTAGGGGATGTTGTTCCTCAATGTCAGAAGGCTGCTTCCTAATGATTCCTCTGTGTGTAGCTCAGAGCAAAGGAAAGGCCAGCCTTTATGGTATCTTATACTGAAGCTGTTTCCTCCAGTGAAAGGAAATGCAGAAGAGTTCTGATGGCACTTACCTGCTCAACTTCTCCAAGAGTGACTGGCTGAGTCTGGTAACGAGCATTCATTCTCCTGTGCCTCATGTCTCCCCGACTCCTTGTGGAGATGGCCCTGGATACTGGTTGAGACAGTTTATTAAACAAAGCCATCTTTTCTGCCAGACTTAAGGTGGAAGAATCTGGTTCCTCAGACTGATCTTGCCCCATCGCCTCTTTGGCTGCTCTTATCTCCTCTTTAGCTAAAATTTTTTGGTGTGCAGATGCCTGCAAGCTGAAGAAGCAGAACTGGAAATTAGTTTTGAAAAAGCTGGTATGCAGTTTTAAAACCTCAACCTGATAGAAGCAGAAGATCTGCACGTGAAGCACAATAGCCAATGTAATACAGCAGCCTAAGTGGGTATGCAGTGGTTCAACATTGGCATGATGAATTCTAATTGAACAGCTGAAGATTTAAAAAAAAGTTACATTTTCATTCACGAATTCATTTGATTAGGACACAACTCTTTTTTTAAAAAAGGGAACACAAGATTAAAGAGAGATTTTACAGACAATCTCTTTATAGAGAGTACAAAGCTATGGAGAGACATTTAAGATGCCTGCTGTAGAACATAACACAGGTCCTACAGTGCAATTTATGTAAAGTTCCATTTTATTGAAAGCAATTTGTGGATCATATATGATAAAAACATTTAAAAGACAGACTTAAACTCCAAGTTTTTTGGCTGCATTTAAGTTAGAATAAATTGCAATGCCTCTTATAATCTGAAGTGGAACAGAATTCAGACTGTCTTTTGTTTTGAATTATTTGGGATAAATCAACAACAAAAAATAGTTTTGAAACACAGTCCATTGATTTTGAAGATTGTTTGACCAATGCTGAAGGCAGACATATTCATTCATAAAAGCTGTAACTGCATTTGTCTCTACAATAATGTATTTTATTCACCTTTACAATAAAAGATTTTATTGTTCAACTTCTTCCACATTTACAGAATTAGTAGTATTCTCTAATTTCTGTCATGATCTCTGCTAAAATTCTCTCATTCAGAGCAGGCAAACAGTATTCTGCAACTTTACCTATAGGTGGTGCAATTTCTTATATTTCTTTTAATTTTGCAAGATAAAAAAAAATATGTAGAGACAGACAAAGGACATGTACTCCTTGTGAAATCAAGCACTCAGCTATGCTATTTACATCTCAGGATGACATTACCATACGAAAAAAATTACAAGAGCAAAAAGGGTTCTGCTAGGTTTGCTCACATGCAAATTAATTTCTTTCACAAGAAAAATATGCTTCTACAACAGGTAAGTGTGGTTAGAAGGGTCCTGAAAACAGATGCTTGACAAAAAAAAAGCTGCATTGCTTTATCATGCAAACATAAATGAAGTTGACGAATGTTTTAAATATTCTTGAAACAAGTACTGACTCGACACATGGAAAAGGCATTCAAGACTTTAAAGACGCATCTGCTATTGAGGAATCTTGTGCTCCATGTAACATGCATGTTTGCCCCCCCAGTACCTGGTAGGTTGTACAGTGCTCTTAACTACAGTGGGACTAGGTACTCTTGTCACTACTGTGTGGGTATTCACAGAACGTGAAGCAGGGGTAGTTTCACTTTAAAGAATTGCCAAGGAGGGAAAATTCACAGGGAGAGAGAAGAAAAAAGCATTAAGAAAAGCAATACATTAAGTGTTAACTACAGAAAAGACCAAACCAAAACAAAACAGAAAAAAACCAAACAGCAATGATTTTTAATTAACTGAGTTATCTGCTGTGCCATTTGCAAAATAATTCCGAATACTTTGAAAGGACTAATAACCTAGAGGAGCAAACAGGCTGTCTCTTGAAGTTATTCATAACCCATAAAGTCAATCTACCTTTCAGCTGACCATTAAGTGAACATCCATTCACCTTTGTTTAATTTCCCCCCAAAATGATTTTCCCTTTTTCAGGAAAACGTCATGATATATGACCAGAGTGGAAGAAAAGCATTTCCAAAATGTACCTTTGAGATTTCAGAGTGTAAAAAGTGTTCCCCACTACATACACATTCCATAAGAAATTGTGCAGATTTCCCTCAGCACGAACTATCTTTTTCATTTGAGTTACGAAACAATGCTATGATTAATCTCGTTTACCTAATCCACAGGTTCCTAAACTCTGTGCCAAAGTACAGTTCATCCAAGTCATGCTTTACTAGTCCCTCTACATTTAAAAAGGAATTTCAATATAGTTTCCCCTGTGGCCCTCAAGGCCCTTAGCAATAAATGTTTTCCTCACTACAAAGTTATAAGCACCACAGATATGAAACCTATTCCCAGATTTGAAAGCAGGAGCCAGAGTTAGAGCCAAGACGTGCACAAGACTTACGTAGCTGCAATGACCACCTCCTCGCTGGTGATGGGTTGTGTGTGAGACCTGTCCTGCAAACGCCGCAGTCTTCTCTCTACTGCTGAACTTCTTGTAGGTGGTTTGGGAATATTTTTCATTTCAAATGATTTTTCCATTTCCTAAGAGGACATATGTCATAATTAAAATCATGGAAGAGAAGTTCTGAAATAATACTTTCTTAGCTTTTTCTGCATGCAGAGCAGTGAAGTTCCCAAGCACCCACTTCTGAATTAGAAACAGGATGCAATTGCACAGCTTGCACCATGGAGTTGAAACTAATCACACACTTCCCCCTAAATGACATTCTTAAAGCAGGCTTTAGAGCAACAGCTCCACCGTGTAGGTAGGGAATGAAGGAAAAAAACAAAAGTTATGTAGCTTGAACTTGGTTAACTGCATTATACTCCATTCTAATGCACTCTGGGTTCCTTCAGCATCATGTATATGAAATATCTAATTCAGCCTCCTATTTAGAAGATGCAATACTCACTCTAAAAAGCAGTCTCTTTGCAGCTACGCTTAGTTTGGCTCGGTCATCCAATTTTTCTTCATCTACACAAAGGGAAAAAAAAAAGAGGCTGAACATAATGAATGAAGCTCATATTAACAGTAATTTTTTTTTTAATGAATTTTTACAAACCAGCAAATAAGCTGGCCATTTCTCACATTTAACAAAATACTTATTGTGAACCTGGTTGTGTAAACTTTACCTGTTTTTACATGTATTGCATCAAATGAAAATACTTGACATGATTTGCAAACAAAAGACTTGTCTTCAGGACAGTTCATGTCCTTTCAAGCTATCTAAACAGCCTTTTATGAATAATCAAACTTATCAGTCTATGAAAACACATGGACTAAGAAAATAAAGACTGTCTTAAGGGTCAATGAACAGTACTGAACATCTATTGTCTACTAGCTGACACTCTGATTACCACCTTGCGTCCCCATTTCTCAGAGGCTCAACTGGTATCCTCAGAAGCTGAAATCAGCAGTCTCCAGATCCAAGAGCCAGCATCTCAGAGCTGCAAGGAGTATCAGCTTTCAAATAGCATACGGCATTAAATCTAAATATAACTACTCGTGAGATTACCTACCTAATTTGTGCCAGACTTGCCAAGGGTGACAAAAAGGAAAGAGAAGCAAGATGGCAGACTGAATTCTGTCATTTAATAACCAGCATTTTGCAACTTCCTTAGCCAGAAAACAAGTTAGCAACATCAGTTTCACATTATACTAAAGGCTTTTTTTAAATTATAAGTCCTAGACCAGTGATAAAACTGACCAATGATTAATCTTTTTCCCAACAACTACCTTATTTATTATCTAAAGTAGGAAAAACCCAACCCCAACTATACCAAAAATTTTCAAGCCATTCTCTGCTTGACTCCCATTTGAAGTTTGTTATCCACAGACAGACTTTTGGACCTAAATGAGTTTGAAACCAAGTCTATAGTAGACATGGCCAGAGGAAAAGGGGTACTTCAACTATATATCATAGGTAAAGGTATTTTCAAGTGGATTTTGTTTGCATTATCAGTTCTTCAGTTAAAGCAAAATAAAACACATTAGATCCCCTTTCTTCCTTAGAAAACAGTACAGTAACATACCGTCAGCAGTTGGTATTTCTGCACACAAAATTGACCTAGTGAAAAATTATCAAAAAGAAAAAAGTTAGCTGGAAACAAGACATGAAAAATGAAATTTAAATTCAATCTGAAGTAGGAGGATCTCAAAGTCTTAAGAGTGGGGGAATGTATCTATTTTTCCAGTTTCAGCACTGTCCACTTGGGAACATCCTTTCATAAAGCATAAAGGCAAGCAATTGCAGCCAAACTTAAATACAGTAAAGGAAAATTATTTCTAATTCATCTTGCAGAAAATAAAACTCTAAGATTTGCTGCCAGCTCTTTTAACATAAGATAGGTAGCTTTGATGGTTTACAAAGAGAGTAAATAATAAAGCCGAGTAGATGGAAAGGAAACCCTTTACATGAAACCAAAAGCATTTAACGTTGGAACCAGACAGCTACAGTACTTTATGACGATTCACTGTTCACTATTTCAAATGGGAGGAATTTGCAACAAATTGGTTTTGTTGGGGGTGTTTTGGATTTCATTTTACAAGAAGCTATTATAAATACTTGATTGTTTTTAAAGAGAAACAATAACCTTGCAAAATGTTTATTCTAATACATGAACAAATCTTTTCACAAACTTGTTACTGTCTACCTGCACCAGAATGCTACACAGAGCTATGTATGTGCCTACCTATCTGTCTCCTTTCGTTCTGCTGATGTTATAGGTTGAGTTTTAAATCTCTCAGAAGTCTTTCTATTTTCACCAGGAGTGAAATAGCGCCTGGCCTTTCGTGGCCCTCTTTCACGGTCTCCATTGGCAGACACAGTACTACCTGCTGCTGACATCTCAAACCGAGATTCACTTTCACATCACACGACAGAGAGCGCATAGGAAAGAAAATAGGAGAGAGAAGTAAAGCATAGATGTAAGCATCTCAACAACTCCCCAGAGACACTCTGCATGCTCCTCCGGTACCATGCGCAGACGAACACATTCCAGCTACCCCACATCACACTTGCACTAGCAAGCAGAAGCACAGAAGCGGGATTCAAACCATCTCAGCCTCCAGTACACACTGGTGAGAGCTAAGCTGTGTGCTTTAAGTGCCGAACAACAACCGCTGTTGAGTGGGTGTAATTTTGCCAAGGACGTGCAAGTTTCACACAAAAGTATGAGTGAAATGTCACCTACAGTTCCGTTTTCTTGTTGGCATTAGCAGTCTCCAGAAAGACATTACGGAGCTGGGCAACAGAGACTTTTGTGTCAACCATGCCAACCTCACCATTTGCTGGATTTGCTTCCATGCTCTCCTTACTTTTAAAAGCTTCTAGCTTAGTAGTCACAGTATAGTCAGACATGGAGCGAGTCAGGACCTTATGTTTTGTGGTTGACACTTTCCAAACAGGAGCCTTTGCCTTGTCAGGCTGCAACACAGATCCGCTCTGTATGTACATAACAGCTTCACTTCTTTCTATGTTCTCAGGGGTCTTAAACTGCTGCTTGGGGGCCTGCCTCTTATTGCATTCCAACTCTCTCTGAACTTCTGAGTTAACTTTCGGCTTGCTTGCAAAGGAGGAGCTCCCCACAGGGGTCTCCAATTCTCCTCCTCCAAAAAGGCCTTCATGGTTCTTCCCTTGCTTGCGAATCTCGGATGGCAGAATTGGTCTTCTGCCTTTGGAAGCCTGTTCAGCCTCCACGGAATCTTCTCCATCAGGTTTTGCTCCATAACCAGGTGTTTCTTTCTTTTCACTCTCTGATGCAGTGGCTGCTGAGGATTTTGTTACGAGGCTACCATTGTCTGGCGGGTGGAGGCTGCCAACAGCACTGTTTGCTGGTTCTTCTGTGGCCAACAGCTGAGCTGTGTGAGCTATGCCAGCAGGCTGAATATAGCCATGGATTGGTTGGCGCATGGAACCGACGGGCTGATTTACAACCCTGTCAAAGGCAGACGCTTCTGTCTGAAGAGGCATGTAGTGGGCTGGCACTGGATGGGATTTTCTCTGAGATACTGTGTCTGTGACAAGTTCAGGGCTTCCACGAGCACTTTCCTCTTTCACCAATTTCTCTCTAACTTTTACTCTTTAAGAAAGAAAAAGGATTAAAGCTGTGAACAGCAATACCCAATCTGGAAAGGAACACAGACACCTACTGTGGGTACAGACAGCAACATTACAGTAAAATAAAAAACAATACATAAAAGAAAGCAATCTTATGATGCAACTCCCTCCTCCCCCTGAGTCTTAGCAGTAACACTGCTCAAAAACACTCAAGTGATTCGCAGGCCCTTGGACATGCATGACTCCTGAGAAGGTAACTGTGCAAGCTCTGAGAACATACAGCATGTTCTCATGAGATCACAACTACGTTTGCCAAACAGGCACATACCCATAGTCTCAAACAAACAAGATGATCAAAACTGCTTTTTATACTATCAGAGTGTTGGGTTCAGCCTGAAATTGCAAATTCTACTGGCAGTTGTGTATGCAGTCATATGTTTGAAGATGTCTAAACACTGGGAAGCTTATATCATACCAAGACGTTGTTGTATCGGGGAAAGAGATGAAAAAACCTGTTATCTCCACCTAGCCCTTCAGATATTTTGCCAGAGGCTGGTTTATTTGTGTTTTTGGGTATCATTTAAGACATCTGAAGTGTTACATGTAGTGTAACCTGTTTCAGTAGGTGAGAAAAAACATTGAAAGGGCAAGTCCTAAACGCAAAAGCGAAACTATGGCATGGCTATTGCTTTTCAGAGAGCTTGCAGGGGAAAAGGCATTTAAAAACTGAAACACGCGTTCTGTTTTAAAATGTTCCATTACATTCTAACATGCAAAACTTGCAGGAATGTACCCAGAAGTTACCTTAATTCAGTGTGTTTTCTAGAAACACCTCTGGACTTGTGCAACATCCATGCAAAACAGAGTCTTATTTAACCCTCCTAAACTGAATACAGCAGCACAGCGGGAGGCAAGCACATGCAGCTGGGGCAGCCTTTGCTCTGGGGCTGTCACTGCAGATAAAGCTCTGCAGCCCTTTTACTGCCCCGCCGAGGCTCACACAGTTTATAGGGCAAGCGTCTCTAGATAACGCACACAGCACTAAAAGTAAAAGCCCTGTATTTCCTCCCCTCCCAAAGGGGTATAGAAAAATAATTTTAATTTTGAGGAAAGAGAGGAGCTCAAGCTAGGAAACTAGCTCTGTTTGAAAGTAAGTAATCCAGCTCGAAGTATGTGCAATTCCAGGCTTGCTACCAACAGACCTCTTGGAGTTTATACCATTAAGAAAAAAAAAAAGTAAGATTTAGGGAAAAAAAGGACAAATTTTCAGAGACAATAACTCAGGATATCCAAAGTTATTTGAAACACCACTATTTTGGTGCTTCTTACATAGGAAGATTTATGCACTTATCAGGGAAACTTCTCAAAGTTACTTAAGCACAGTAAGTGTGTTAAGTCTGAAGAAGTATTCTTTGAACTACGTGTACCAAGCATTCTCCAGAACATCCACACTGATGTTAGTACTGGGTTATAAGAATTATTTTAATCAGTAACGTGAAAAAGAGTCTTCCTGCAATGCTTTCATGATGGGCTCATTGTATGTGTTACCAAACCAGGAGAAAGCAGCTGCCTGTAGCTCTGATCAAGATCTTGTTTTACTTTTTCATGTAATTATTTTTTTTTACTTCATACTATCTCCTTTGGAATTCAAGGAGTTAATTGTAGGGAATGCTAAGATGGAATGGTGTACAGTATAAAAATATGTTGGTTTGCAGAGCACAAAATGAGATAAAATAAGAAGTTATAAAATCTTGTGGAAGCCAGAATGATAGTAGCTGTGGAAGAAGCTTGGGGCATTTGTACTTCTTCATCAAAATACCAACTGGTTGTTAGTTAGAATAAAAGCAGATGCTTCAGAAAAGTTTCAACAGCTGTTTATCCACAAAGAAAACCACTTTCTTACTTGCTGCTGTTAAAGAACAATTAAGGGCAAGTGTTAAATGAAGGCAGTAAAGGGAAAGAAAGGGGAGGTTTGTAGTCTGATTGTTAGGCACACAGCTATGTTTTATGATACCTGGAGGGCCAGCTGATAAGTGAAGGTGTGTCCCCTTCCGAATCTTTCTGAAGAAACCATTCAGGTTTTGCTTTCCCTGCACTACTACAGAAAACAGAACTTCAGGTAATTTTTGAGATCTCAGCACATGCTCCCATTATTTCTCCCAATCTCCCCTCCCCACTGCTTTTTATTTCTGACTACTCAGTTGCAGAGGACTGTTCTAGAAAACAAAAGCAATGCACACTAATCAAATTCAAGGTGATAAACTGTGAAAGAAACTATTATATAATCCCACAAACATATACAAAGTATTCTAAGTGGTAAAGATTCTGTAGAGGTAACTTTTAGCGCACATTGTCCCAAAATTGAAAAGTGAAAGCAACTACACAACCTAATTTTTGCATTTGCCATTGCAGGTCAGTTCGTGTAAAGAAAACTGAAAAAGTTGTTAAAACATTCCTTTAATTTGTGATTTAAAGTGGTAAAGACTACTGCAACCAAAACAAAGTAGTAATAGGAATTTAATGAAGTGAAAAATTCATATGGCTACATCATACTTTCTAAGAAATTCTCAAGAGCATCTGGAACCCCTCTCTCCTCTTGTAACCCCGTATCACAAAGCTTCAGAAATGCCCACTTGGTTAGCACAAGTCAAACACGTTGTGTCACTGGGTGACTTGGCAAAGGAAGAACTTAAGAAACAAAGTGACCCCTAATTTAATCTTGCCTTGACTTTACTCTGTTTACATTTTGGAGCTGAAAGCATGAAAAGAAACAAAAGCTTTTAAAAGCCCTGCAGCAGTGCAAGAAAGGTTGTTTGCACACTTCCTACATACAGTTTCTCAAATATTTTCCTAATGCCCACCTTCACCTACAACCTCCCCAGCAACACTAGAACACATCAAATACTTTTACCCTTGTCAGCACAGGCTGTCCTGCCACATTACCATTTACAAACTCAGTCCCTGGAGGTGACAAGCATCCAGGATGCTTTCCGTTACTTATAGTTACCTCTGAAAGAACCCTTTCCATTGCAGAAGAGTCACTTGGGATAAAAATCCCAAAGTAAGCTCCAGGTCATTTACTTCAATTTTTCTTAGCTAGTCTTTTAAGAAAAATAGTTGAAAAAGGTCAAATCAACAACTGTTCTTAAGATAACAGTGTATTTGATGCAAGTAAGTTTAAATTTAAGAAATCACCTACCGTTGCCATTGAATTCAAATCTATCTTAGAACAAGGACAAACACCAATTGTTGAAACACCTTCTGTTTCCCAAACGTTTTTGAATCCCTAACGGAACTGACCAAACAGGAGGTAAAGCCCTTTCAGAGAAGCTGACTGGAAGCTGCTAGCTGGAATTGCTTTGAAGCACGGGAACTTCCTTCTCTCTTAATGTGTACTTTGGCACATTTTTATAGTGGGCATGGCCCAAGCAGCAATTATTTGTACTCGATCATTTATCCTTTGAAGAGAGCAATCAAAAGAACACAAGCCACGTTTTGAATTTAATCAGCCATTTCAGGAGCCAAATGCAGCTAGTGTCAAATGATACCTTCTCAGCAATGGGTAACTAGATTAATTATTAAATCTGCTTAGTATTGAAGGCACAAAAGCTTTCATATATATTCCAAAGTGAGCAGCATTTATTTTCCAATTTAAACTCAGGAATTTTAAAATTAACAAAACCAATTTTGCAGCCTGTATATAATGTGGAACTGACTTCAGAACAGCAGCCACCTGAAAAAGGGGAGTCAGCCTTTATTTCTCTAGTGCAAATAGCCTTATAGGAGACCACCACAGAGTAACTTCAAACAGACTGCACAGACACAATGACTTCTTTTCCATTCAAGATCAGGGACAAGAGTTTCAGAGAGGTTATTCTTCCATCTCTGAATATCATACCAGAGAGTACACACTGGCATTGAAAGTGTCAGGGGTATTAACGAATGGGCTCTTGGCAACTTGGCCTTTAAAATACCACCTACTGCCTACATGTGGATCCAAACAAGAGACCAAGTCCTAAATTTAAGCTCTTGACTGCTTTAAGTACTACACCACACCTTGGTGGGTGCAGATGGTTTCCTTCAAAAGACAGACAACAATTAGGGGAGATTTGTTTTATTCAAGTAGTGACCCAAGCCTCATCTAGAAAGAATCTGAAATTAGAGATAATGCAGTCAGCAATTTGTATTATATTATTACTTATTCATAGAATCACAGAATAGTTTGAGTTGGATGGGATCTTTAAAGGTCATTTAGTTCAATCTCCCTGCAATGAGCAGGGACATCTTCAACTATATCAGGTTACTCAAGAGTCCCATCCAACATCACCATGAATGTTTCCAGGGATGGGGCATCTACCTCCTCTCTGGACAACCTGTGCCAGTGTTTTACCATTCTTCTTGTAAAAAATTTCTTCCTTATATCTAGTATCAACCTACCCTCTTTTAGTTTGGAAAGGAGGAATATCCCTGTTAAAAAGTCTGTCCCAATCTTATAATCACTTTCTGCAGCACTAAAAGACTGAAATCAGGTCTCCCTGGAGCTTTCTCTTTTCCAAGCTGAACAACCCCAACTCTCTCAGCCTTTCCTCATAGGAGAGGTGCTCCATCCCTCTGATTATTTTTGTGGCTCTCCTCTGGACTTGCTCCAACAGTCCATGTCTTTCCTGTGCTGAAGGTTACAGAGCTTCAGATGCAATATTCCAGGTGGGATCTCATGAGAGCGGAGTAGAGGGGCAGAAGCACCTCTCTTGACCTGTTGACATGACCCTTTTGATGTGGCCCAGAAAACGTTTGGCGTTCTGGGCTGCAGGTGCACACTGCCAGCTCACGTCCAGCCCCTCAACCACCGGTCCCCAAAGTTTTTCTCAGCAGAGCTGCTCTCAATCCCTTCAACCCCCAGCCTGTTCTGGTACTGGGGCTTGTCCCAGCCCAGGGGCAGCACTTTGCACTTGGCCTTACCAAACCCCTCATGAGACTCTGATAAGCCCACTTCTCGAGCTTGTCCACGTCCCTGTGGATGATATCCCATCCTTCAGGAGTGCCAATGGTACCACTCAGCTTGGTGTCATCTGAAAAGTTGCTGAGGGTGTACTCAACCCCCTTGTGTCATTGAGGAAGACATTAAATAACCCTGGTCCCCTTACAGACCCTTATGGGACACCAGTTGTCACTGCTGTCCATCGGGACTCTGAGCTGTTGACCACTACTCCCTGGATGCCACTGTCCAACCAATTCCTCATCTACTGAGCAGTCTGTCCATAGCTGTTCAATCTAGAGAGAAGGGTGCTGTGGGGGTCTGTGTAGAAGGCCTTGCAGGAGCAGGACAGACACATCCGTAGCCTTCCCCTTGTCCAGCGATGTAGTGACTCTGCCTAGAAGGCCACTAGGTGGGTCAGGCAGGACTTCCCTTGGTGAAGCTGTGCTGGCTGTCTGGAATCACCACCCTGTCCTCCATGCACCTTAGCATAGCTTCTGAGGATCTGTGCCATGATCTTCCCAGGCACAGAGGTGAGGCTGACAGGACAGTAGCTTCCAGCATCCTCCTTTCTACCCTCTTTAAAGATGGGTCCAATGTTTCATTATTTCCAGTCACTTGGGACTTCACTTGACTGCTCAGATATTATGGAGATATATCAGCCAATTCCCTCAGGACTCTGGGATAAATCTAATTGGGTCCCATAGACTTATTTTTGTTCAGGTTTCTCAGGTAGTCCTGAACATGATCTTTTCTTATAGTGGGAGGGACTTTACTTCCCGAGTCACCATCCTGCTACCTACCCACTCATGAGGTGTGGAAAGAGGTTGCCATTGAAGACTGAGGCAAAAAAGTAGTTGAGCCTTCTCCTTGTCCACGGATTTGCTTTGACCTTCCATTTCCAGCTAACATACCTGTACAAGTCCTTGCTACACTTTGCATCCTTTGTCAAGTTCAGTCCCACCTTCACCTTGGCCTTCCTGCACAACTGAGCAGTGTCCCTGTACTCTTCCCAAAAAACCTCTCTCTGCTCACTGACTGTGTATTTGCTTCTTTACTAATCCATGCTGGTGTCTTTCCTTCTTTTCCTGATTTCTTACACCTGGGAACTGAGAGCTCCTGTGCTCTATGGAAAGCGTAAATGGTTGAGTTTATACCAGTTACCTCAATTTCTTAGAAACAGTCAACACTGTTCAGCATTATCCAGAAATGTTTAAAATTAAGTTCTCATTTACATCATTTTTAGTTGCAATATTTTAACTTACGTTTTTACAGTTATTATTTTCTATCTATCTACCTACCAAGAAATTAAAGACTCACACTTAGAGAAAATTACACTTTAAAAAAATTCTTAGTTATGCATTGTTTTCAGTCACTATCAGAATTTGACAATGTTTCTATACTACACTGTGAAATTATAATGCAAAATTAGTAAAAACTGTATTTTTTTTTCCTTTTGGAAGAATCTGGTTATGCTGTTACAGTAGAAAATTTGTCAAATCTGAAGCAATTCATCATGGAATTTTAACTCTCCCCTCTGTCCCTTCATGCACATATGTGCATGATAAGATCTGAAAGATTAACTGTCACAGTTCAAACGAGTTTTTACACTTTCACATCAAGAAAACAAATCAACTATTATTTAAACTGACCCAAGGCACTCTTCAGCTTTTAAATCTGAAAACTGTTTTATTTTGGCAGAAGCCATCACAAAGATATTCAAATCTTCACTGAGAAACAGCTTGCCTCTACTTGGAAGCTCCCAGCAAACAATTAAAAGATATAGAAGAAAAAAGTTAAAGGCTTGCTCTAACAGGTTATTAAAAAAACAAAAAACAAAACCCAAATGGTTAGAACCATAACTCCTTCAATTTCTAGTTTGTGTCCTCCCCGCAAAGGGCCTAATTTCAGGAAAAATTCTATAAATATAAAGTGAAACCAAGGACATAGCTAATTAGAGAAACATATACTCACTTCCTCCTATCAGAAGTACACTGTGATACAATAAACCCAACTAATCCAGCTTGAGACATCCAAAGCAACTAAATACATTCTTCAAGGGTAATAAATACATTCTCATTAATACTGTAGACACTGATGCAGAAGCTGATTAAGATAAAGGAATCTACAGCAAAACAAAAAATAAAGATCATGCTTACCTTTGTCTGCTGTTACTGTGCAAGGGCTGGTCATTCTGCAAGTGGGTCGGTGAGGCTGCCCGCTTTGGTGAAGAGAGGGACTCTCGGGGAGTTTGCTTTGGTGATATTGGCACTTCATTATAGGAGGAAGATTCTCGTCCAGAAAGTGAAAGGGAGACAGAACTATCCAAGGTTGCTGAAGGGTCAGAAGCCTGTCTAATGGCACTGTTATCATCTGCTTTTCTAACACTCTTTTCATTTGAGAGGTCATCTTTGTCTTCATGGCTGGAGTACTCTTTGGAATCAGAAATCACACTCTTTGATGCCTTCATCTCAGTCCTGGACAAACAGAGGGTGCCATAGTCCTTGTTTTCATCATCTTGCCTTTCACTTTTCACTCCCTTTCTTTCCACGCTGTCGGGATCTTTCCTTGTCCGCGTATATCGGGATGAGTAGTCAGAATCCAAATCAGAATCAAGAGATAATCCATACTTTTCTGCCAGCTGGCGTCGCCTCTCTGCCTTGTACCTAGCTATTCTCTCTGCTTTTGACTCAAGTTCTTGGACATCCATGTTTGCTGTACTGTACAAGGGCTCTGTATTACCTCCTGTGATTTCTGCTCGGTATCTGGATGATCTGGGTTGTTTCTCTACAGAAGAATCTGAAGTTTCCTCCTCTTCATTTGATCTTCCTGTCAGAAGTACAACATATATGAGCAAGTCCTTCCCAAAACTCCAAGTACCCCACCCACCACTCAAACTGAGTGACCTAAAAGCTTCCCAGTTTCTTACAAATCAAAATGACTGCACAGACACATTATATTTTTGCACCTTTGTCTCCAAAAGCACATGCAAACAATTAAGAAATATGTATTAGTAACAATTCTTTAATAAGTAATAGTTCCCAAATCAGATAGTTATTTTAAAGCAATAAGAATAATCAACCTTCTTCAAATAAGACAACTGGAGACTTAAAAGGCAAACTAAAAAAAACGTTATTTTAAAGCAATAAGAATAATCAACCTTCTTCAAATAAGACAACTGGAGACTTAAAAGGCAAACTAAAAAAAACCCAAACAAACTGACACAGCTCTTCTGTAGAACTCTTCTCTAGGTACTGCATAACTGATAGTGTAGCAAACATGACAGCAGTGCAAGACTGACTGACATGTGCTACTTACCTAAGTGGGGACTGTATGGGTCAGTTGCACGCATGTATCTTGGGGTATCTTCCTCTAGTAAACGGTGTGTGACTGATCCTGGGCAGTTTTGTAGAAGCATAGGTTGTGTATCATTTTCAATTCCTTCTAAGCGCCTAGCTATTCTTTCTTTTCTGAAAAATATGTGAAAAACGTGAAAATGGGCATCTTGAAGACTCAAGGGGAGAGTTTCTATGAGGAGGTAACAAAACAAGCTGTGTGTTTTATTTTACAGGCCAAACACTTTGTTCTTTTACCTTTTCATTTCCAAAAAATCTCGGTTGTTTGGTTCAAAGAGTTTTCTTAATTCTGAAACTGAGACAACAAAAGATTATGTAGTTTATAAGACAATAAGTTTCAGAAACTTGCTAAAATATTTTAGAATAAGAAGGAACAGTCAACTAAAGTTCAGAGGTTTGAAATAGCTTTTGTCAGGAAATGAGCATTTTCCTCTTGTTTTCCTGGTTTATTAAGGTTGTGCTGTCAAAAGTGCATTAGGCACATAGATGTGACCACCAAGTAGTCCTCCCCTACACATACTTCCAGGCTAATCTCAAATCTGCTATGCCATCCTAGCAGTTTTCAAGATCTAGTACTTACTGGACAAGTCATATTTTGATTAGCTGAAGTCAAGCTTACATACTCTAGTAACCCATTTCAAAACCAGGTAGTATGGAAATGTTGCTTACCCTGTCTACTCAAAGGTCAGGGACTGACTATGTCTTATTCCTTACTTTCCTCCACACCCTTATATTGATCAAATCCCAAGAATGTCAGTGACTCATTGCTGAAGTGAAAATTACCGTGAAAATTACCATGCACCGTCATGATATTCCTGCATGGTTAATCACTTTCTACTTCTCTAACTTTCCCTTGCAGTTTCAATTGGACATACTTTCCTTCTCTTCCCCTGAACTCTTTGCTGGTGTTAAGTGCTAGCAGACAGCTGCCACAGTCCACAAAACAGTAGTGAACCAAGAGGGTGGATGAAGTAATCCCTATATATACACACATACATGCACGTGCAAACCACACTGGAGCAGTGAATGCTACACAAACAAGTGCAGTGTGACTTCTTACCACCAGGAAGAGAAACTGTCCAGGCTGTCAAGGGAAGCAGTGCACTGGGGTGGGGGTGTGCCTAACACACAGACATGCACATCCACACACACCCCTGTATTGTTGCCTGTATTGTGGTGCTGAGAGCTCTGTGCACCTATTCTGAGCCAATACACATCTGGGGCTCTAACCCTGCTGACTCAGGGATCAAAAGTTCAAGCAAGCTAAAGTCTACACCTGCTAAACTGGCCAGAGATTGCCATCAGGAACACCTGATGAGTCAGGAGTGTCTAGCAGACATTGTTCCACTGTGGAAATAAACCTATCAGCTTTTCTTTCTTGCTACCACTCTTCATCACTCCAGATACTTAGAGCATAAATATTATTGAAACACCACCCTTTTAAGGATCACATGCACCTTTTCTCCCTTCCCTCTACTGCAAGAACTTACATGCATGGCTTCATCAGGGTTCCAGCTCAGCTGACTCATCCAGGAAGTTTGCTGTACTCAATACCAGTGCTCATACCTCATAGATACTATTGACATTGACCGTCATATCAACTTTACATGCTGAAAAGCCTGAAAGTAGGACTACAGATAAAATCTGTGGGATCAGCAAGAATAAACACATTCTGATCCTGAACCAACACCAAAGCAAAGATGAGCGCTTAAGTTGTGTTTTCAGACTTTTCTCTCAATGCATGAGCAGTTTCCCCTGTTGCCCTGTCTCCTCAAGCTGTGCTAGCAGTGGAATTGTATTAAACAGAGAACTTCCCCATTTGAAACCAGCCTTCATTTCAGATCCACACCAAAGGAAATGATTTCTCATAAATACTTTGCTCTCACCTCCCCAAATCTACTTCTGTTTAATTATGTTCCACTAGCTATTAGAGATTTTCTGTTCTGTCTGATGGAGATGTATATGCAACATTGTCAAAACAAAACCCAAAATTGTCTGTCTTCAGACAAATCAAAGGCCTCCAGAGCCCACTGTTAGCAAAACCACTTTCCATCCAAATCCTTATCCTTTTTTTCCCTAGTCACCAATTTATACAGTCACTCAAACCATCATCAGAGAATAGGTCTTTTACACAGTTTTAGTAAAGCTCTAAAGCATAGCTTTGTTTATTAGCAGAAGTATTCTTGACTATAAGTTGTCCATATACAAGAAATGTGGAACATCCAAAGAACTCCCAAAGCATTAGCTCAACACTCTCTTGCTACATGCTAGCTGAAGTTCCAGAAATTCTACTACCACTTTGCAGTCCTAAAAAGAGCACTGGTCTCATGAAAAATGTCTCCAACACCTTCCCAAACAACATGGGACAAAAATAGCATGGGACTACTATATACTGCCTTACACTTTTTTCAAACTTGAGATTACAGAAGTAATTTCAGCTAGGTTGGCCAACATCTGCAGAGTTTTTTTGTGAAAGCAGTTCCAGCAATATTCTTCTTTTGATAAGATGGGAAAAAGAAGCACAAAAAAAGCAAAACCAAAAGAAGATAAAATGCAGAAAAAAATCTTTTACTCGAATGGTTTCTTTTTGATTAATAAAATATTTTACTTCAAAACTTGAAAACTAATTGGAGGCATTGCAATCTCAAGGACACTGGTGGCCCTTGCAAACTTAGGTGAGCAGGTTTCTCCTTTTTAGTTTGCAATTTGTATATGTTGGTGCCAATTCCCATCTGTCCACGGGATGTTTTCCCATGTGACGATCACAAACAACACCATGGGAGCGCTAAAGAATAGCAACACTTCTACCTAAAAGGTAGCACAGAAATCTGATTCAGCATACAAGAAAAGACTAAGAAGCTTAAAATAATTAATTTCACAGTAAAAGCTCCTTATCTAGATTACTTCATGTCAACACACTTTGTAAGCCCCGTTGGTCAGTTAAGGGCAAGAGGAAGACCAGTCACAGTTCAGAAACAGCTCGGAACTTGAGACTTTGTTTTAGGATGCTGAGCAGGATACTATGGTAGGATACCCAAGAAGGTCAACTGCCAAGAGGCATCTTAATTTTGGCAACTGTTGACCTTTAAATCAAAATTTACTTTAGAATACCATTATTTAGGAAAAGCAGTATTGTTCCTGGTTTTGTCCCAGAATGGAAAACACAAAGTACATTTGGAGTGCACCTTGTATTTTAAAAACTCCTCAAATTAAGGTGAAATATTTCTTACAGAAATATATATTCCTAGAAATGAATATATATATATTCATATATAT